>JANHFM010002547.1:155483-168406 GCA_032468115.1 Grayia smithii | reverse complement strand
CCCGGCGTATAAGACAACCCCCCACTTATCTGAAGATTTTAATGGGTTTAAAAGTCGTCTTATACGCCGGAATATACAGTAATAGTGGCAAGGCAAAAAAAAAATGAAAAAGGATGGGATTGTACAGTATCTCTTTGATATATGCAACATAATCCAAATATTCTGACTAATTGTAATTGTTATTTCAATTACAATTTGAAAGAACTGCACTATTCTTTTGACTGGATAAAAAAATAAATGCAAGTGAACAATTTTAACATATGCAGGAATGATAATGGAGTGAGAGAAAGTTTCATCTAGATCAGGGGTCTCAAACTCACATGTCACGGTGGCATGACGTGACGTATCGGGACTTTTCCCCTCCTTTGCTAAAACGGGGTTGGGCATGGCCATTGCGTGATGCATCAGGCCCACAGGTCGGGAGTTTGACAACCCTGATCCAGATTGTCAGGAAAAAATAATTGATCAAATTTATGCCTTCCATGGAAGGAAATGGAAATGTCCTGTATTTTCTTTATTTCTCAAATTTATTTTCAATTGCCTTTCTTCCAATTGATAATCCCCATGATAACTTCCCTCAAATCTTTAACATTGATGGAAAAAATCTTATTAGCACATATCAATATTATTGCTGACAAACAGGACATTTCATTTTTTTATATTACATAAGCAACTGGAATAAAAACTGATTTGAAAGTATTTGAAGGAGTGGGCTTGAAAGTTGCAGTATTCCAATGCTAGGAATACAAGGTGGACATTGTTGCAGTGCGTTAGAAATTAAGTTCTGTTTGGGTAATATTATTTTGCTGTGGGTTTGAATAGCGTTGGTGATACAGTTCTAAGTCTATTCAAGAGATGCAAATGACATTTCATGAGGCTAATTTTAAAAATCGGCAATGAGGGACTATATTTTATTTATTTATTTATTTATTTATTTATTTATTTATTTATTTATTTATTTGTCGCATTTATATGCCGCACCCCTCTCCCGAAGGACTATTTTAATCATTGTGAAGCTTCTACCTAAATTTAGGTCAGGCTTTTAGTATCTTGGGACTAGAAGTTGAGTTGCAAAATAATAATAGATCCATGCTGCCAGAAATTATTTCAGCCTCTTTCACATAGTGTTCAGAGGTGTAAACAAAAATATATATTTTCTTCCAATAAAGTGTAGATTACTGAAAATATCAGCAATGTGCCATAGATTAATTAAACCTATGGTGTATAGTCAAACCAGGGATCAATGCAACACCTAATCTTGAAATATTAGATAGATGAAGAATTCTGTGATGGTTCTAAGTGTGAGGAATGGTTGTAAGTCACTCTTTTGTAACTTTGAATGATCACTTAATGAATGGTTGTAAGTAGAGGACTACTTATACATGAAGAGCTGATCATACTGCAGAATTTTTTCCCCGTTTGCTTTTCCCAAATTAAAAACTGTGTTTTCTTCACAACATTTGGATAGGTTTGAGATTTGGCAGGCTTGTCCATACCCATGTTTACATGAATTTGTCAGCACTTCATTAATCAATTTTTAAACAGGAACTTTTTTCCCCCTTCATGTGTTGGTATGCACTTTTTAAAAGGTTGCTTCTTTGCATACTTTTTACCTTGTGGTTGTCGTTTTTTTTAAAAAAAACAAAAACTAAAACAAAACTTGTTTCTGTTACAAGTTAATTTTGCATACGCTTTGATCATGATACAGTACATTAATGCAGCAATTGAAATGAGTTGCCTTTTTAAAGAGATATTTGGACCATAGTTAAGAAATTCATTCTCTCTTGAGAAGTTTTCCCAACTTTTATAGGATTTTCCAGTTTCCAGAATAAACATATGAGTGGCCTTTAGTCATGAAACAGCCAGTACCCTTTACAAGAGCGTTCAGAACATACTAGTTTTTCCTCATCTCACAGAACATTAATGTTTAATATTGTATATACTGAATGTCTTTTTCTTAAAACTATATGACCTCTGCATGCATTAATGTAATGCATGCATCTGTGGAAACAATAGCTTTCTTTTTCTTGTTCTACAGGTGCACTATGAATAATCACTTCTGAAAGTAGACCAGCAAATAACCACTAGAATTTTTTTCATACTTCCTGACGCTGGAAACAGTTTCTCTAGGGGATTCCTTTTTATAGTACTTTTTTTTTCTCCTAATGGCTATAAAAGAACCACCCTGGTATGGCATCATTGTAGTAAATCATATTCTAGTCAAGGAAACTAGGTAGCAAGATTATGTTATGCAATGAATGGGTTGGACTGAGCCCCCGATGTTGCAGATGTTGTGGGTAGCAAGAATTAAATAACGGATTTCAGTGAGATTACTCTGGTGAAAAAAAAATTAATCAATGTTCTCCTGCGGAGAAAAATATTGCATTCTCTTTTATAGTCTCAGAGCTCCCTTTACAGCATTATTTGAAACTCTGATTTAGTTCTTTTAAATGGAATAGTATTAAACAGTTGGAGTTGTTAGGCTTTATCTTCTTGAAATACTTTAGTCTGTTACTTTTTTCTTTTCCTTTATTCCCATCTATTTGGTTGATTTTTAAATCTGTTTATTAAGGCAGCCAAAAAAGTTGGTATCAGAATCAACCATAAAATAGAACAGAATAGAATGAGGCAATTCCTAATAAATTTGGAGGATGTCTATGGAGGGAAACTTTGTGTTGGTTCCTGACCATTTTTCTTACGATAACAAGGTCATGTATTTTTTTATTGACCCTAACTCTAACCCGTCCTTGATACCAGCATATTTGAAAAGTATCAATAAATTACCAATTTCTAGATTTGTCTCTTGCACCCCCACCCTGGAAATTTTCCCCATGTAAAAACAACAGCAGTTGCTTGTGTCTCCTATTGCTTAAGCAAATGGATCAATCACTGTAGAAAAAGGCATAATACTCCAGTGCCTTGATGTGCCAAGGGCCAGAGGTGTCCTGTAGAGATGTCAGCGATATTATATGCAACTTGATGTAATTATGTAATGATGCCATGTCACAAATGAAATACGGTATTTCATTTGCGTCATTTGCACAATGACATCATAACACGAATAACATCTCAGGTTCCTTCCCACCAGTGTAGATGCCCATGACAAACATTGTGTTACAGTATCTGAGTATCTATCGTATCTTGTGTAGTGTTTTTGCTTTATCTATTTATAAAATTCAGTAATACTATAAACATATTGGGAATGTTTGTATTTCTCAGTTGACTTAAATGGCCAAAATTGTATAATGTAACCCAAGATAATTAATATTTTTAGTAAGAGCTATTAGTTAAATGTTTTCAGTTGGAACAGTTCAATATTCCATATATAGAGAACAGAACTCAGTAGCCGAAAAAGAGAAAAATTAATTTTGGACAAATGAAAGTGACTGATCATAGGAGCCCTGGTGGTGCAGTGGTTAGAATGCAGTATTTCAGGCTAATTCTGTTCACAACCAGGAGTTCAATGCTGATTGGCTCGGGGTTGACTTAGTGTTCCATCCTTCTGAGGTCACTAAAATGAAGACCCAGATTGTTGGGAGCAATATTTGTAAACAACTCAGAGAGTGCTGTAAAGCACAATGGACCAATATATAACTCTAAGTGCTATCCCTATTCTATGGCTAGTGTTATTGCTATCATTACAATCTTATTACAATGAGCTGTAGTGGTGCAGTGGTTAGAATGCAATACTGCAGGCTACTTCTGCTGATCACCAGCTGCCAGCAGTTTGGCAGATCGAATCTCACCAGGCTCAAGGTTGACCCATCCTTCCATCCTTCCGAGGTCAGTAAAATGAGGATCCAGATAGTTGGGGGCAATATGATGACTCTTTATACCGCTTAGAGAGGGCTGTAAAGCACTATGAAGTGGTATATAAGTCTAAGTGCTATTGCTATAGCTATCTTGTGTTTAGGGATTTTCACTATATAATGCTTTGCATGAAATCTCTGTTAAGACACATGCAGTTTTCTATCCAGGTATGTATTTGCCATGCAGGGAACTGTGTCTATGAATCTTGATTATAAAAACAAATTAAATTTAATTTCAAACTTTTGCTGATGTGTTCTTCTTCAGTATGCTCTAACTAGTGTGCTGGTTCTATCTCGTTCAGTACTCTTAACTTCTAAAACTCTTTAAATATCTAATAAAATGAGCTAATGGCATTCTGTAACAAACTATATCCAGACACAAATCATGTTAACATTCACAGGCTTGTAAACATTAATAAATTGAGGAGAGGAGGGGTGGGAGGGACAGATTAAATAAACAGAAAATTGGAACTGCTGGATTAAACAGTGTTTTAGGTCAAGAAATGACAAAACATGTTTTTGAGAAATTTACTATGATTAATGAAATATTACTTTGAAAACTTTGCGTTATTTTCTTCCCTTTTACCGATTTCAAGCCCCATAAGGAAATTCTTGCCAGCAACCCTTTCTGTTCATGCAACTTTGAGAGGGTAACAGCTTCCTTGGAGAATTGAAGAAATGTTTGCCAATCCTTGTAAAGCATTTCACCTCTTCAGAGGCTAAAGCTTCTCAATACCAAGAACAATTAAAGCAAGAGCCTTGTGGAGCGACTGGGGAATTCAGCAAAATAAATCAGAAACCCTCTTCCTTGGCTCTGGAGGGTAGCCTCATTATAAGAGCAGATCTATTAGCCCCTTTGCCATTGTCTTTCATTTCTCAAGTGAGGTGATTCTAATTAAATTAATCTGCATGTCAATCTATCGGTGATCAATCAAAGAGGCTGAGGTCTCCCTTAGCGGAGCTGTGCTTGAGGCTGACAGGGGCTGATAATGGAGGAAGAAATAAACTGTCGAGCAAAGTTAATTAGTCAACATAATAGGTGGATTAAACAGGAGCCAGCTGATTGCAGTTTCACATGTTGAAGCATGAGGTGGGAGCTGAAACTGCAATTAACAGACAATTATTATATTTGGTTGTAAGAGGTTGCATGAATAAACATATCTCAGTGGGTTTCCATTTTTAATCCCCCTTCCTTGTTTAATTTAAGGAGAAGTGTAGGTCATTTCTTCTTATTGTTTTAGCAAAAGTTCTGGAAGGCAGGTTCATGGGAGGGAAGCTATAATTAGCTTGGGATGCTTAATGAGTGGTAGTGGAATGGAAACATAGCCTTTAGGTTGAATGCGTAGTTAGGCAGAGGCAAAAGAGAACAACAACAGTGATGCAGCCACACAGATGCAGAATTTCCCTAAAACTTAAGAGAAAACAGGTTTTGTGAAAATGGCCCACCAAAATTTTTGTTGGTGATTTGTTTTGTTGATTCATCATCCCCGTTGGAATAAGTCCTGTTGAATTTATAACTAACCAGATACAATATGGTGTTATTAATCTGTTTCTCCCCCTTTCCCCCATGCCTCTCCATGATCAAGCACAACAGTACATTAATATTAGCGTGAACAGGCATTTATTCACAATAAGGGTGGTTGATTTATCACCTCCATCAAGGGTGTCAAACTCACAACATCACATGATGTATTGGGACTTTCCCCCACTTCACTAAACTGGGTGTGGGCATGGCCAGCGCATGATGCATCCGGCCTGTGGGCCACAAGTTTGACAGCCCTGATCTACCTCTTCTACAACACACTTCTACGATGATGTTACCTGTTTAGGGAAATGTAACGTCTGCAAGAAAACAAGCAATCTCAGAGAGCACCAAGGACTCCTCATGTCAGCCTTGAGCTACAAATATCCTTTATTGGAATAAATGGCTGTCCACACATGTATTGTTGTGTTTCATCATGGTAACAGATTGACTTAATGCTAAGGCTATATTTGTTTACAGAAAATCAAAATCATTATTATTATAACTGTTATTATTTTAAATTTTAAATAAATTCTGGCAGACTCCTGGAGATTTACAGCCATGCCAGTCTGAAAGAAACAAATGACATAAATAAAAATTACAGTACATGTTTATAATATCTCTATTATAAACTCTGTTTATAATAACTCTGTTATGCTTATAACATAAGTAGGTAGCTAGGCATCTAAATGCTGATAGTCAATAGTTATTCCCTGGAGGCCTTCCAGAAAATTTTGATCTTTGGTAAATTTGGGAAGGCCATCACCAAGAGGCCAGCCTAATTTCTTGGGGGAGGTAGTTCCAGAGCATTGGTGCCAAGGTGGAACACCTGCCCTTCTGAGTTCAGTCCTTCCCACCTCACAGAATTAGGATATCACATGGAGATTCTCCCAGAAGACCCTCAGATGGGTCAAATTTGGTAAGAATCAGAAGTTCCAGAAATACCAAACCATATCTGGAATTTTAAATTGAAACTAGCACTTTGAATTGTATATAGAAGTCTTGCTGGTAATTAATACAGCACCTGCAAGTTAAGTGTCATACAATCATAATGACTAGGGCTGAGATAAAAATATATGGATGTGATTTAAGAATACAATCCTTCAACACTGGGAGGGAGGTTGTGCTGTAGAAAGCCATAGATTTGAGTACAATTGTTAAGTGGATGACTGTTTTTATTTTCATATATGTGTAATTGTGTCCTAAGCAGTATACATACCGTATGCACAATTCAGGCACTTAGTGAAAGTAATCTAGGGAATCCATTGTTAAAAGGCAAGCACATCCTCTCACAATCCTAAACTGCCCATTCTCTGCAACACACATCAAGAGTTGTTTAAAAATCAGGATAGTTCAAACAGCAATGAGTGATCTTGCTTGCTAATATCATAAATATGATTGTCTTAAGGCAGCGGTCACCAACCTTCCTGGCTCTGCGGACTGGTGGAGGTGGTGGTGGCAGCAGGGGGGAGGGGAGGAATGGTTTCACATGTGTGCCACTTTTACAAATGCAGCTTCATGTTTTCATGCCCTTGCACTCACTCATGACTTCCATGGCCCAGTTCCAAAAAGCCTGCTGTCTAGCACTAGGCCACAGACCAGGGGTTGAGATCCCTGTCTTAAGACATTCCCTTAGTACCCTGTTATTTAACTCCTTAAAGAAAAAAAACTGTTTTGTAAGGTTCTCTTAATATAAATGACACTAAATATAATAAAGAAAAAGTGATGAATGAGATGGTGATAACAAGGGTAATAGTATTAATGCGTCATCTAAAGGCCCCAGTTGTCTACTCTAGTGCTTAACTCTTTAAAGTTGACACTTTTTATACAGCCTCTAAAAGGTCCTTTTAAAATAAATAAGATTCAACTATAATAAATAATCACTGTTGGATCCTATTTTTGATCCATAGTGAGTACAGAAAACAATGCATCTTTTTATCAAAATAACTTGACAAAATAAATAAATAAAATAAAATAAACTTAATGGAAATCCTTTATCAGCTTACTCAAAAATTATATTTTATCAATGAAATTATGCTTTATTATTAAATGTATCAGCTCCTTGAGTTTGTGCTATTTGTTTGTTTATTTATTTATTACTAAATGTATATGCTGCCCATCTTACTGTCTAAATTTCCACATATCCTATATTGTACAGCAAAACAATATTTCTATTTCTAGTTGTTTCCATTAGGATAATGAAGTTTGCAAAAACTCTAAATTCACACTTGATAAAGACAAAGTCTACTTAGATTTGAAAAGCAGTATTCATTTAAGTTACGCATACAATCTTTCTTTCTGTCTACCCTGTTCAGGAGAATTTTGGACAAATACATACACTCCAGGCTTTAGCAGTATGATGAATTCAGTTACTCTAATCCAACTTTAGCAACCAATTTTGTTTTTGCACTTGAATCAATTCTCATTTGCAGTGACAACAGTTTATCTATTCTGACATGCATGCTGAAGGATGATGTGGAGTAATATGCAGCCAACTCTTTTAAAAAGGAGTTAATAAAGCTGCTCTTGTTAAAATTATGGTTAACAGTGTATATTCCTTTATACAGCTACAAACTGTGTAATTTGACTAAATGACATCAAAAGCCTGTGATGCCAAAGACCCACTCATCAATAGCACCTCTTGTTAGAGTCATAGAGTCTAGGCACTAGTTATTATGCGAAATAGCTGTGCAATTTTCTGCCGCTCCCAGCTGTTATTTAAGATTCTGGGTTTATTAGTCTCTGCTTTATTTGATTTTAAATTGCATTAAAGTGTTTCCTTATATTGCTGTTCCACTTGCAGGTTGTGGTATCTACAACAGTCAATGTGGATGGCCACGTCTTGGCAGTGTCGGATAATATGTTTGTGCACAATAACTCCAAACATGGGCGGAGGGCTCGAAGGCTTGATCCTTCGGAAGGTACGCCTTCTTATCTGGAACATGGTAGGCATTTTTTGTTGGTTCCCATTTCTTCTTTCACTATGGGTCCTTGGGCTTTCTTTCCCCCCTATTTTCTTCCCATGCTCAACACTGGTGCAAAATTTTGAAAATATTGCTGAAAACCAGCACCAAATTTTCAACCTATTTGAATGATTCTACAAATCCAGCTTATGCATCAAAGTAGGGCTCATCCTTATATTTGGTAGCGTTCTTACAATCACACAATTGATTATTTTTTGTAAATCTGAAGTAGGCAAGATCAGTTTCTGTAAAAAGAATGTTTCTCAACCTTGGCAACTTGAAAATGTGTGGACTTCATCTCCCAGAGTTCCCCAGTCAACTTGCTGGCTGGGAAATTTTGGGAGTTGAAGTCCACACATCTTCAAATTGCCAAGGTTTAGAAACAGTGCTATAGAGAGTTCTTTTATGGATATTGTGTTTTAAATTCACAAATATTGCTTTTTGTTATGTACATAATGTTCCTAAACATTTCCAGGTCTATGAAGTATAAGAAAGTGAGAGAGTCTCTGCAAATGTGTATATATAGTACATTGGATCAATGACTGTAAAATAATCACGCTACATTACCTCTTTTTTAATTTTAATTTGAAGAAGCAGTATTATTAACAAGTATTTTAGATCTTATAGTGCATATCTGGAGTAGGAAAGTGAATCTGTGCCCTCTAGAAGCTGTAAGAACAGGAGTCCCAGTCAACACAGCCTGTAGGGGAGGAATGCTGGGTGTTGGAGTTCATCATTTAGATAGCCACATGTTCCTTCTCTGTGGCGTACAGGATGATTATGAAATAATACTCTCCTCACTCCTACACCATAATCCAATTTCAAGAATAACTTGTTGGTGGCTGAGTCAGCAACTGTGTTTAGGGTCCAATGAGCTATCTTGCAATTGACAACATGTTAATTAATGAAATTAATCTGAATGTTTGAATATTTTCTTGCAATTGTTTTTCTGAACATTTTTTAAGACTTAGAAATGCAGTCTTACAAAGCATTCATGGATAAATCATTTTTGCTACTTTAACATGGAGAAATCCTATTTTGTTAAACTGTTTGGTTTTCATATTTCTCTAGAAACTCTAAATTGGTAAACATATAAAACAAACACAGTGTTAACATAGTGACTAACAACTGAAAGTATGCAACAACAGTACATTACTGGCACGTCTTTCTCAAGGTCTTCCTGGAAAATGAAAGCAAGAAGAATCTGAATATAACCTTTAAAACAGGGGTGGGCAACTGTGGCCCTTTTACAACCATCCAAACTGGCTCAGGAATTCTGGTAGTTGAAGTCCACAGGTTGTAAAAGGGCCACAGATGCCCACTCTTGCTTTAAAAGAAGCAAAGAGGATGCTGAATGTATCTTACTAGAAGACTATCTGTAGCATGAAGCTTGTACACTCTACTTTCAAAACTGTCAGTGAAAGCTGCAGTTCTGAAATCCATCAGCAGACTGGGGCTTTTGTGGAAATGCTGTTTATCAAAACAGAATTTCACTAGTGTAGTGGTGAAAAGCTTTGTTGGGGTAGATGTATAATGACTACTACTTCCTTCTCCTCTTCCTCTATGGGCCAAATAAATCATAAATTGAGAGTAGAGGATGGGTGGTTCCTTGTGGTTAAGGGGCAGGGGAAGGGGAAGGCTAAGTAAATATAGAGTGCATTGTCACCAGTGTGTAGAATGGAAGCAAACTGTAGGTAGACCCAGAGCCAAATGTGGATGGGGCACTTATTTGCTCACCCTCCCTCTCCTGTCACTTTCTTTAACACTTTGTTTCTCTGTAACTGACCAGGACAGATTTCTCTTGCCAGAAGTATGAAGTGATTGTTTACAGAGGGCTTTTGAAATTAGGCCAAAGACTGCATGAAATTAGACTGAGGTACTGGTTGCCCACCCATGATTTAGATAATACAAAGGCATCTTGTTCCCTCAGCGTCTCCTCCACCTTCCCAGTAAGAAGGAAAAGCTATACCAGTCCTGGAGCAGGCATAATGCTTGTTTCTCTCACTGATGAAAAAAATATATGAATAGATAAATTAAAAATTAAACAGATGTGAAAAAAGAGGAATAGACTTATCCTGTAGCTGGCCAAGCTGGCTGAGTTTAAAAAGTGATGTTTTTACCACTAGTGATGGCCTGCCTCACCCATCCTCATAGAATTGCTGGGTATGAATTTTACCGTGTTCATTAGGTCCATATTGCTTTTACTGTAAAACTAAAGTAAGAAAGACTTGCAAGTCTTAATGTATCTTCCCCTCTCTCTTTTATATTCATGAGAACTTGGGAGGGGCTTGACTGAATCACTTTATCAGATTACATTCCTATCCCTGACTCAATCTTCTTTTATCTGGCTGTTATCTTAGAGGTAGCTTCCCCTTAAGACCACTCTCCCTTCTGTTTACATCATTGGGGTGAAAAGATTGTGTTTCAGAGAAGCCATGTGGACACATTCAGCCAGGACATGTTGAGACTACAACAAATAGGATATTAATCTCCCACAATTCCAATTAGTATTAATATGCATGTATAAATAACTTATGCCTATGCTAACAATATTTATCACTTAGCGTATCTGAAATTTATTCTAGGAAACTAATACCATGTTGAAAAACCATGCAGCATGAAAATATGAACTACCATCATTGTAGGAATCATTGGTGGAAAAAACACAACCTCTTGCCTCATTATCAGGCTACCCTACTATTATAACTTATCATTTTACTTTGCATATATGTAAAACAGCTCTCTTTATGTTATAAGAGCTACTTACATAATAAATTTGGTCATGTGGTAAATGCATAATGTATCAGATCCACAAGTTTGCACTTTCCAACCTAAAATTCTTAGCTCAGCAGTGTTTCTTATTATATAAACATAACTTACATCTGTATTTATTTAGCTTTAACTTTTATGTAGACCATGAGACATTTTATGTAATAATTCATACTATGGATTTTTTCCATACTTGCCAGTAACCTAATTTAATAAATAAACCACTGTCATAATTTTTGGCTGATTCACTAAGGAATGTTCAAGCTGTTATTTTATTAATTAGAAGGAAACAAAGTATGCAGAGAATATCTATTAATTCATCCTTGAAGTTTCTTACACAAACCAAATCCCTCCACCTTTTTTTATTAAAAAAATAGGATACAGATTTTTTTAGAGGGCTCAGTCAATACAGGTAGTCCCTGGTTTAAGAACAAATTCCATTCCCAAAGTCTGTCCTTAAAGTCAAATTTGTTTGTAAGCTGGACCAGTGTTATTGTATAATACCACATAAGTACTATTGTATAATGAACCATTGTGCATTTAACTTGAATCACTGTGCATTTTTGAATCTTGCTACAATAGGCTCTGTATTTAATTATGGGTCCTGTTTAAACCAGAGTGTTCTTAACTTGGGGATTTGTTGTACCTGCCAATTAGAAGAATAGGCCAGAATTCCTTCAGATTGGAAACTTTCTGCTTTCACCCTTAACATAAAGCTACCTGTTCTAAATTTTGCTCAGAGTTCCTTTCCATGTAATATGGGGAGAAAAAGGAAAATCAGATTCCAGCTAAGAGCAGTTGGTATGAAAATTCTGCTTGCATGAGTTTATACCAAATTTTGTAATTCCACAATCATATTTTAGTATTGGGATTAAAGATAGAAGATAGATAGATAGATAGATAGATAGAATTCTTTATTGGCCAAGTGTGATTGGGCACACAAGGAATTTGTCTTGGTGCATACTCTCTCGGTGTACATAAAAGAAAAGATACATTTGTCAAGAATCGTTAGTTACTAGTTTGACAGTGATGAGGGAATTATTTGTCTAGCAAATCTTTATCTTTTAGATATAAACAAAGATTTTTTTTAGTTAAAACACAATATTGGAAAACTTAATATTTTGCATACATGTATTCCTAGTAATAGTATTAATGTCACAAAATAATAATAATAATAATAATAATAATAATAATAATAATAATAATAATAATAATAATAAATACTATGCTCTGATTTTTGTAACAAAAATACATTATTACAATGTCTGGAAGTACAGAGTTATAGTTTATTCCTTCTGTCTGAATTTTCACAGCCGGTGCCAGAAAACATGATGCTGCAGAAGAAAAGGAAGAAGTAACACAAACATAATGAATGTAAACAAATAAAGTTGTCAAAAAATCACTTCCAGATGTAAGCAGGGCTCTTTTGAACCTACACTAATAGCCTGAAAGATAGACAGATGTTCATCAGGAGAGTTGATTGTGGAAAAGAATTCAGTGCAAAAACTAATCAGATCCTGGAAAGGATTTTGGAAATCAGCCTGGATTCTTGAAGAATTAAAAAAAAATGTTTTTTAAAAAAATCTACCCACCTTGAAGAGAGAAATTAATCTTGCTTTGAACATTGTCTAATAATGTCTTATCCCCATGGGAACTTAATGACCAGAGCTCTTCTTAGTCCCACCTTTGAAATCATTCTTGTCATTCTGATTATTCAGAATTAATGACAGGCTGGTTCTTTAGGGTTCTAAGGATTATTATTTATTTCTACCTGTAGCATATGAGTAAAGTAAAGTAAAGTAAAGTAAAGTAAAGTAAAGTAAAGTAAAGTAAAGTAAAGTAAAGTAAAGTAAAGTAAAG
>JANHFM010002547.1:127334-138731 GCA_032468115.1 Grayia smithii | reverse complement strand
AGTACCCGGCGTATAAGATGACCCCCCACTTATCTGAAGATTTTAATGGGTTAAAAAGTCATCTTATACGCCGGAATATACGGTATGTAGGAAGAGAAATTTGATCTTCTAGCATTTTCCAGCTAATTTTTGCTGATTTTGAAGGAGGGTTAGATCTAGTTAGTGCTAGATGGAAGATGACCAAGAAAATCCCAGAACTTAGGCTAGAATGGGAAGTTGAAAAAAATAACCTAGAAAAAGACAGAAGCAAGCTGTTTAGTTAATACTTCTAAGAAATGTATATGGATGTGTCCATAATTCACCAGGGAATGCATTTGATTTTGTTCATCCTGCTCATTGATTTTGTTTATCCTACCCATTGCTTATTTCCATAAAAGAATTTAAGAATTTTCCTTTCCACAGGCAGGTTTTTACTTGCCCATGAAAATGTGCTTAACATGGCAGTCATGCAGAGAATAAGATAACTGTAGATAAAAGAAAGAATAACAGTGAGTCATCTTTCAGTCTCGGCATAACAAAGCTGTGCCATCTCTGAATTAGATCCAAAGGTGAAGCCTTTAAAAACCGTAGTAGTTTTTGAACCAAAAAATATACCCCAAATGACACGGACATCCCTTATGCCATAATGCCTAAAGTGAAAAGTTTAAAAGGATATATAAATGGAAGTTCAGTTCCATTTTCCACAGTTGCTCAGTTCTTGGTCGTTTACTTCATGCTGCCATTTTTTAGATTAGGATTGTACAGATTCATTATAACTAGGCTAGATAAATTTTCTAATGTTAACTGTAGATTTTTGTGCTCTGTCAGTGATGGGTAATTAAGTTTCATCCTTTCAAAAAAGTAATCAATGTTATAAAGCCTACCATCTTTGGTTTCATTAAAATATATGCTATTGCTAACAAACATACGGTTAAAAATAGGACTGTGGCTTCATTTTCTAATATGTAATGGTATCTTTTTCAAAGATAATCCATTCCCCCTCCCCAAACCTTTGCAGAGATCTGTTGTGTTTCCAAATATGCTCTGCATAGATTGTCATGACTGCAAAGTACCAAAATTATTTAAACATAATGATACGTCGTGGCTATTTGCCATCAAAAACATTATAATCATGAAGCAGGTTTACCAAAGTCCTTTATGATGAATCTCCAAAAAGAAGAAGGCAGGGTCATATTTTGTACAGGCAGGAACTAAGAATTTGAAGAATGCACTCTTTTCTCCAGCTAGTCTTCAACCAGCAAGTCTGCTCTTTTCTTTCAATGGGCTGCCAACTAAGATTATCTTTTAAAGAGGAAAAAGATAGGAACAAAATTAAAAATTAATGGGGAAGCATTCTCTTTTCAAGAATCTGTTCTAGAAATCTTTCTCCCACAAAAGAGGGGGACAGTGTGAGCCAGACACAGAAAGGGATCTTCATATTAGAAAGGAGAGGGGTAATCAAAGTTTTCTCCTCCTCCCCAGGTCTTTTATCATTAAAATTCTATTCTAACAGCCAAATCCTTCTTTTTCATGTGTGTTGGAAAGCAGCTACACCCTGTATCAAAGCCATCAGTCCAAGTGAAGGATGGACTACGGGAGGTGCCACTGTCATCATCATAGGAGACAATTTCTTTGATGGGTTACAGGTCATATTCGGCACCATGCTGGTCTGGAGTGAGGTAGGTGTTCTCTGCAAATTAATATCCAGTAACCGTGTCTGGTTTATAGCCAGTTTTCTTTCTTTCTTTTAGGAAATGTGGTATAGGAACAAAGGGAACACTTTTTAATTCTTCACATTTTAAACAACCAGGGCATTAGAGGGACTTGTGGCACATACCAGTTTTTCCTGTTTATATTCATGTCTTTATTTATGAAATAAACAATTTAAAAAAATAAAGCTGTGAACATGCCTGCAGTGCTGCAAATAATCTAATTAGGAGTGCTTTTTCAAACGGCAACTAGATTTTGTTGAAAACATTTCGCTTCTCATCCAAGAAGTTCATCTGAAGAACTGAAGAAACTTCTTGGATGAGAAGAGAAATGTCTTCAAGGAAAAACAATGTCCAGTTGCCATTTGAAAAAGCACCTTTGGGGCAACATGATCTGGATGATTAAGAATCTCCATAGACATCTATCAGTCCTGATAAGTAAATGGTTATTTCCAACATCAGAAACTGTAGTTCACTTTAATGTAAACTATGGTTTTGTTGATGACCATAACAATTTGGTCCTCAGTAACTCCTTTTTTAAAATAAGAGAATGACTTTGTACTCTATATGACACTATATTCATATTTTTTAAATTTTTGTTTCTTTAATTATTCTGTGCAATTTCCCTCTCTTTTTTAATATCAGCCCATAATGTCCATTTTACAAACTGATTTAAATAGATGCTCCTATCTGTTGTTCCCTCATGCAATTATTTAGTCCAATTATGATAAAAATGGCTATTTTAAAGCAGCTTTAACATGGGAGTACACATGAGGCATACACCCGTCCCAAATACACATGCTTCAAAATGTACACGATGCAGGCTAGTACATTTTACATCTTGTTCATTTTGATGGACAAATGTTTTATGTCTATTTCCTCAAATATGGAGATCTCAGAAGAGAGAAAAATTCCTTCTGATTGCCAGTGCTAATCTCTGATGATATATTCAAAGCTCCTGGATATGGAGATCTTCAGACATTAGCCATTTATACAAGCAGTTCAATTTGAAGACATGTGTCAGGCATCAGAAGTTATGGATGCTATGAAAAGCTGTGGATGCTGATCTATGCATATGGTGCAGAAACTTGTGGAAAAAAACCTAGAATAGGGTTCCAATCTGTTATGCTATTAGGTGCTGCCACTGAAATGGCTGAGATGGCATTGAGGTTTGTTTCCCAGAGTATCCATTTATTTTATAAGAACTATTTGGAGAGTTACTTTCAGTTATAGTAACACTAAAATTCTAAGCTAAATGGGCATGGACATGACATCCTATCACAACTTCATATGTTCAAATGTTCTGATCTTACATAGGACAATTGCAAAATTATGATCCCAATCAGTGAATCAATGAGGTACCTGTATTTACATCAGCTATGTAAAATTATATTATCTGATATGTGTTTCCTAAGGCCTTTGATGTGCTATTCCATATTACATGATACAACTGTACCATTTCCTTAAAATATTGTTTTAATATTTATGAATTATATCCACACCAAAATGACTGAATAGTTGTTAGCTGTGCATTTGTCACAATGAATATTCATACTTACCTTTTGCAGACTTAAGTGCACCCTCCATTTTTAGAAGTGCTTTTAAGGAGCTTTCCCTAAGAGATACACAAACCAAAATAAGTTAAAACATCATATACATTGATTTTTGTGATTGCAGGATTAAACCCATAGTATTTTTATTGCTTTTTGATTGAAGAAACAAAACACCAAGGCAAAAAATTGCAAAATACAGGATTGCAAAAGGAAAATAAAGATTTACAGCAAGTGCATAAGAATTTTGTATTTATGTATAATTATTTGATTTCCATTAAAATATTATGGAACATGTTTATAAAAATATGAACTGCATAATAACATTGTGAATTGTCCAGGGATTTGATTGACAAGTAAGACCTGATAACTTGATAATTGCCATTGGCTTCAGGAAAAGATTCTGTTTGTAGCATGGATAATTAAGAATCTCAGTAATACTAGATATTATTCTTTGTTTAACATAGTTGGGACTTTTTTTCAAAGCAAAGGTAGGCCAGAACAAAACTATGTCTGTATAAGCAAGTAACTTTTATTAAAATCTTAGAATTAATATTTTTTTATCTTGTCTGAGTTACTGAAATGGTTATTATATGACATTTAACTAAATGAATAAAAAGCCTAGAAATAAATGTAATTCACTTTTCATTGCAGTCCAGAATGAAATATAGCTAAATACAACTAAATAACTGACGGAAGGAAGTTTTAAAATATCCTTTTTTGATGCCTTCCTGTCCCTCTAAAGTATAACAATTGTATTTAAGAATATATTTGAGAAATAAGAAACAAAACAGAGTTTCATTTCTGAAATAGTATTCTTTTCCAATTTGCAATGTAAATATTATAATTTTATTTCCCATGCATTCAAGCTTTGTAATTGTAGTATTTATATGCATGAAATGGAAGGTGATTATCAAGTCATTTCTCTTAAAACGCTATGCTGGTGTGAACTTCATTAAAGAAAATAGGACTTCTGCTAACTGAGCATGTAGAAAATAGGAGATACATGTTAAATATGCTGATTTAAAATGATTTTGGGTTATGTATTTATTACTTAAACATATATTTCTTGTGTAGGTTGTATAACGTAATTGCAACCTTTTTCACTTGGAGGAGTGAATTGGAGCATAATTTGCCTTGCTAATTGTGTATGAAAACACAGATACTTGAGTTTTCAATTAATCTCCAATTAAATTGTCATAATAACCATGATTTATTTATTTTTTTAAAAAATCACATTTAGAAAAGAGAAACTATCTTCAATTGAGCTATATCTATCTATCTAGCTAGCTAGCTAGCTAGCTAGCTAGCTATCAAAACAAAAACCACTCACACATTAATCATAAAATCTCCAGAACCGTACAAAAGCCTACAAACTTGAAATTTGCCACATATGTTCCTCTTGGCTTCTAGGTGCTCACTAAGAAAGGATTTTTTGAAATGACATCAGAGCATATAACACACTCTGATGCTAATTAGTTAGACATTCTACTCCTAACTTGAAAATAATTCTGGAGAGAATGGGATAGCATAGGACAGGCTTCTATGGGGCAAGCCTCATGGAGAGAAGGAGCTAGAAAGTCTGAGGGAGAGAAGGGGTTAGGATAGGAGACGTTTCTGTGGGACCAGCCTGAGAGAGAGAAGGGGAGAGGATTGGATCTATGGGGCTAGCCTGAGGGAGAGAAGGGGAGAGAAGAGGGTCTATGGGGCAAGCCTGAGAGAGAGAGAAGGGGATAGAGAAGAGAGGCTTCTGTAGCTTGAAGGACAGAAGGGGAGAGGGAGAGGAGGGGCTTGGCTTCGGTGGGGCTAGCCTGAGGGAGAGGAGAGGCTGATCGTAACTACTCATTAATTTTCAAACTCTTACGTGTTGATTTATCAAGCCCGAGCACATAGTTTTGTAGCGAAGCACGGGCGTCCAGCTAGTTTGTATAGAAGAAGTCAAGTAGAATAGTGTAATCAAATATGTATTTTTTACAAAATTTAAATATATCTATATCATTAGCTTTATAACTCACTTTTATTTTGTGCAACTCAAAATGACATATGTAATGATCCCACATCATATCTTCTCCATCCCAACAACTTTATGAAGGTGAGATGGGCTGAGAGGGAATGCCTGACCCAAGGTTACCCAGCTTTAAAGTCTAGAAGAAAACTAAAACTCACTGTCTCCTAGTAACTGGCTGTCATATATACATCTGATTAAAATTCAGAAAGAACTATTGCTGCATATATATTATTCCTGTGAGCTTAAAGACCCTAAATAAACTTTATTTTTTTTTATTAAAGTGCATTTGTGTGTCATGCATCTTTCATCCTGAATCTGGTTGGTTACATATTCCTATTGCGTACATATGATTAATAAAAATATGAAATTCATTGTCATGTGATGTGACACTGGCTGCTGACTTGTGGGTTTTGCTTAAGTTAGATAGATCATATAATTATCAAATGAACTCTTCTGCAGGTTCAAAGGCAAATTATGTCTGAATTACAGATGCTAATAAACAATGAAACAAGGTTATTCTTTTATGCCTTCTTTGTTGACCTTTATTGAAAGACCTAGTTGATTATTCTTAGAACCAACTAATGGACTAGACATCTAGTAGGGCTCTTCCTGTATTTCAGACCTGCATAGTAATTATGAAGTTTGTAGTTGGAGGAACCAGAACTAATTTTACTTAAATAAGTAGCCAGTATGTTTGGGATGGGGTAGGGAATTGATTTGGGGCAATGATATGAAAGACAAAGACAAAGCTTTAGCCCTGTTTCACTTTCCCCATCAGAATCCTTCCCCATAAACTATTGTGTAAACCACTGATAAATAGTTTACCCCAATATAGGTATAGAAGGGAGAATATATAGATACAACTAAATAGCCCAAATATTCTTCTGCATGAAGCTTCCAGAGGAGGGAGGGCATCTGAAAAACTGATGGTTTATTCCAATTGTGATCTGAACTGGGGATCTTTCCTGAGTACAATGATTATGCTACCGCAGCTCACAGATTCTGAGATTGTGAAGTTTGGAGTAATCTCTGAAGGTACGCGGTCTCCAGTGGGGATGGATTGAGATTGCCAGAAAAATCTAGGTACACTAGAAAAGGAACTGACTGATAGATTAATAATAAAGGGACCTGCAATAAAAAACACATAAGATAATTTAAAAACATAAGATAACTTATTTTAACATTTATTCTTTGCAGTTCACGTGGCTGTGGTTTATTCTGTGTATATAGATTTGTCACTTCTTCCTGGGCATTTCAAGTATATGGATTACTTTTGTTCATAATTTCTTTTTTTATGTTAACAAATTGAATCTTTTTCATTTGTAGAACTAAACAATTGTGAGATAAAACTATTCAGTAAGGATCATATTGATCCAGTAATCATATTGATAAAGCTAAAGGCCAGTTAAGAACTACACTCTCACAACCAAAAGCCAGCAAAACAATGTTCATTTATTTAACAAACTTGTACTGTGCCCATCTCACCAGAGGTGACTCTAGTCTAGGTGACTTGCAGACATTAAATAAAGTGCAATAGAAACATTAAAATAAAATAAAGATTTTAAATTTTAAAATTGAATTAAAATAAAACTAAGGAAATGGAATGGGAAGGAGCAAAGTGTGCACAGGAAGGAGGCCGGGTGTTCTCTATTCTATTAGCCACCTCTAATGTGGCACACTCACACTGGGGCCTCTGTAACTAAGTTTGTAGTTTGTCTGGGAAAGACTTTAAATCAGTCTTTAACAAGATTCCAGAAATGCTGTTTTTAATATGTCTTTCTTTATATTATAAATATTGCATTGTCATATCATGGCATGTTTAAGTGTCAACCAACAGGACTAGTTGGAGCATGGTAACTTTCTTATAATAGCCCAAACTAATTTTGATATACGTTTGTAGTGCAAGGTAAGTAGTACAGAATCAACAATAACTATTTAAAATTCATAACATATGCAACAATAGCTGCAATAATTACAGGTCATAGAATAAAGCTGAAATGTGTCAAATAAAAATTAACATTCTGTGTTGCTACAGAAAGATTCACATGCTCAGAATTTTAGAGACAATTTCTCCTATCTTTACATTTAAGCAACTGCAATTCCCCAATGAGTTAAGAAAAAATATTTGAAGCAGATGAAGTAATGTTGTAGTAGAACAGTTTATTTAAAAATCTCAAATAAGAAAGACATCTGTTAAAATCGGATCTAATTCTTGATATAAAGAGACACATATATACATAACACACATTCACATATTGTAGTTATTATTTTGTGACCAGACTTGTGAAAGTGTCTTACAACAGTATGCAATTAATACTTCAAAAGCTGTAGTATATATTTTAAAGCATACAAAACCAGAATCTCCCAGATGAAACAGAAGAAGTATATGAGGTCAGCCTTGTGCTTCTCTCTGTTCCATGGAGTATTCTGCACAGAACAATATTGTCATTAACTTTGCCTTCACTGAAATGTGAAAAGCCCTTACTTTTTGCTTGATTGTTTTCTAATAGGACACTCATATCGGATCTGGCATATACTAGGGGAACAAAATGGGAATCCTGTGGGATTCCTTAGTATAAAAATTGCAAGTTTCAATGAAAAGTTGTGGTTGTCACAAGAAATTCTCATACCCCGAAATAAATGCTTGCTGTGTATGAAAACAGAGCTAATATAATTATGTCTGGGAAATAACATTTGCAAATATTGTTGTCATTGGCTTTTATGCTAGTTTTCCAAAAATACATTCAAACACTGACAGGTTAATTATATATTCCAAAGCTTTGTAGTGTGATCTGAAAAAAAATGTGTTATTACATAACTATTCTATATCTAACCAATTTCCACTATTCTTACAATTTCTTCTAGCTTATTACGCCACATGCCATCAGAGTTCAAACACCACCCCGGCATATTCCTGGTGTTGTGGAAGTTACATTGTCCTATAAATCCAAACAGTTCTGTAAAGGCACACCTGGAAGATTTATCTACACAGGTAATGTTGCTTTAATTTTATTTTTATGGGAAAAGATATAGCTGACCAACGTTTGGTGGTGTTGCCCCTTTGAGACTATGCATTGCAAACTACTTTTGCTGACTGCTGGCTGCAGTTCGGCAGTTCAATTCTCACTGGCTCAAGATTGACTTAGCCTTCCATCCTTCTGAGGTGGGTAAAATGCGGACCCAGATTGTTGGGGGCAATATGCTGACTCTGTAAACCGCTTAGAGAGGGCTTGAAAGCACTGTGAAGCGGTATATAAGTACTATTGCCATTGTTATTGTAGTAATGAATATTCCAAATTAATACAGATTCTTCCAACACAAACTTTCCTCTTTTTATCACATGACAATTCAAATAATAATTTGCATCCTGTGAAACATCCACCCACACATTCATTAAGATTTTTACTGATTAGATTTCAACAAAAAAATAATAACATCACAGTCTGACTAAAAAATCAAGTTCACAGTGAGAGGAAAATGGTTTGATGACTTGGCTGTTATTCATATCTCTTTAGAAATTTGAAAGATTGAGTGTAAGGTTAAAGGAATCAGCACTGTGTTTGCTTTCTACATCTATATTCTGCCTTCTCACAAACTAAAGCTCAAGGCAACAGGAAGCAGTGATCATAGAATTAAATACAATGATACATATGGAGTCTAATACAGGTCTGATAATTCATTTTTAGAAGGAAGAAATATATGTCCTCTAATGGCTTGAGAAATTCTCTGGACAGATCATTAGTTCCTGTCCAATTTACCACAGGCTATTATTCTCTGTTGATTATCAGAAGTTCTGACCTTCATCCAAGTATTCTATAGATGTTGACTATGTTTTCTATATTTGCTTGAGATGTTTTATATGTGTTTTCAGAAGTCCATGCCCCTCTCTCAAGTATTTGATAGTATACTTAGAGATTTTCCCCAAATAACTTAAAAGCCTTTCTACTGTTTACAAAAAAGAGGTGACTTTCCTTGGGTTGATGCCTCAGCTTGATTCCCCAACACCTAGAGCCCAGGTGGCATTCCTAGATGAATGAGGACATCTCTGGAACAGATTTTTGTTGCTGTTATTTCCTATTTTACATGTTTAAAGAGGATTATAAATGAGGTTTCTAAAAAGTGAATCCCTCCCATTTCATCAGTCAAGCAATCAAGCAATCAGTTTCAAAACTGCCAAAAGTCCTTTCATAGAAAACACAATGCTGTCTTCATTTTTAAAAGAGAAATATTTTTTCCCTGCCAGATGGCAACTGCACAAACTCCAGGTGCTTGACTTCCTGTCAATAGTACTATCTTAGTAGCCTGGATATACAGTTGTCACTTCTCTTGCTGGCAGAAGAGATGAATAAGGAGGCTGCAGTCAAGTAACAGGCATCCTTTAACATAGTAAAGGAGAACACACAACAGTAGAAATGGAGTTTCAGCCTTTTTAGTGCTGTGTGGAAAATTGGGAGTCAAAGCAGCTGAATGATACTAGAGGGTCTTCTAACCATAGTTACAGTACTATGCTTGTTGAATTGAAGCTTGTAAGAGTATGACGGGTCCAACTGATTTGATAGTCCAGCTTTCAATGGGACTTGGCCTACAGTCAAATATCACCTCATGAAGTTTACACCCATGATTAGCAGAATAGAAAAAACAAACAAGTAGATAAAAACAAGAACTAGAGGTAATGAGCATATTGGTAATTAGAGATGATGAGAAACACATTCAATTTCATTCAATGAAAGCATGATATTTGCTTTTCTTCAGCATATATGCAAAAAACATACAAAAAATTGTATAATGGGGAAAATGTGAATGAAAAAACAAAAACATTCCTTCCTTCCTTCCTTCCTTCCTTCCTTCCTTCCTTCCTTCCTTCCTTCCTTCCATAGGCAAAGGAAGGAAAAGAAAAGTAATAAACTGCAGAAAATCAGAACTGATAACTTCCCGCATAACAAGCTCATCACAGCTCAGAGAACATTTTATGTTTTGGATTATAAATAATGGTAAAAACAAGAGGGATAAACATAAGACTAACGACCAAGGAAATGAACAAAGTTTCTCCAGTGCCATTTTCAAAATACTTGCCAGTCCTTGACATTTAGCTATGCTACTGGAGTTATTAGTGTTGTACTTCAAAATAAATGTACTCCAAAATACTTGGAGGAATAGCTTGCCTAATCTGTGGTTGATGTTTTTAAGAAAGGCAGAATATTCCAGCAAAACCAATGGAAATTCTGTTCTCAATTCAAATAATCCCACTCTCCATTTCAGTAGTACACTAACCACACTTCTAGATGGCTTTCTTATCTAGTTATTCCTGGACTTAAGGTATCTTTAAAACCCTTGTCCAAAAGATTCAAATCTTGGAAGCTAAATACAGAATGTTGCTGTTGGTGGGGTTGAGAGCAGAGAATACAAATAATGAAATTATCTCTATTCTACATGTTATAATGGGACCTTATTTGCACCTTTATTCACTTGGCCAGCTCTAATATGGGTGTAGATGTAGAAGACCCCTCTCTCCAAGGATGTTTCCCATACTCTCAGGTCATAATATGGACATTTCCATTATAAAGGGTCAATTCAGAAATCGAAAAGTCAAGGAGTCAAGATTATATGTTTGATTGCACTGACCATTAGGAATAGGAATATATAAATGGATGATACATTAAAGGACATTTGGAGGCTAGGAAGATTCTATCTATCTATCTATCTATCTATCTATCTATCTATCTATCTATCTATCTATCATCTATCTATCACAAAAAATGACTCTGAATGGCAAACATCATAAAACAAAAAATAAAAAACAAAGCAATCAAAACAGTAGAAAATAAATATATATGGCAACAAGTAAGACTGTTAATACAGTGAAGAAATGAAGCCCTTAATATACCTGAGCATAAGATGAGCATCAAACTAAGTCTTCACTGCCTTGCAAAGATCCAACAGGGTTGGAGGATCATCCTGATATGTGAAGGGAGAATATTCCAGAGGATAGGTCGGGTGTCTGCAACCTGTGGCTCTGGAGCCGCATGTGGCTCTTTTGTCCCCCTGCTGTGGCTCCCTGTCTGCTGAACCCACCCATGCAAAGCTTGCTAAATACTATAAAGATCAGTTGTCCTCAAAGGAATGAGGTATTGTAAACACTGGTTTTATTAGA
>JANHFM010002547.1:69729-94937 GCA_032468115.1 Grayia smithii | reverse complement strand
GAAGGCAGGTTGGTAGCCATTGTTTTCTCTGCAGTTCTAATTATCCTCTGAAGTCTCTGTCTGTCTTGTTGGGTTGCTGAACCAAACCAGACAGTTATAGAGGTGAGATGACAGACTCAATGATTCCTCTGTAGAACTGTATCAGCAGCTCCTTGGGCAGTTTGTGTTAATGTTTTTGCTGAATTTTTTGGGAAGGCTGGCCAAGGTATTGAAAAAGACTTTCAAAGCACACAGTTGTTGAAAAAGACTTTCTTGGACTCCTGTGACTTGTTTCAGCAACACATTTGGATGCTTCTCTGTGCGTGCGTGTTTCCTTATTTTGAATGATTCCTTCAAGCGCTACCCTAATTAAGAGCACCTTGAAGCAATGGAAGTAGACAGCAACATCTTTAAATATGAATCATTTCCACCTCCACAGGCCACATGATACGTTGCATATTTCTGTCTCCCTGTCTACACTGAGAGTGAATGTTTGCAGTCTCCCTTCATCAGTTCACATTAGCCTCATGCTGAATATTTAAACACCAAACAATTTAAACACCCCATGAAGAGACGCACTTTCTGTCGGAACTGCAAAGGCTCATCTGATCATAATTTAGTAAATCAGCCGTTTACTGGTTTACTTGTGCCAAGAACTACTCAGCACAACTATGTGCCAGCAAGCATTGAAATCTTGTCTCTAGTCACATGGCAGCCTTGTTTCTCCTTGGAGAAATGAAACAGAAAATTTCACTCCTAACAAAGTATTCAGGCTTAGTTAGTCATTTATCCTAAAGGAAACAAAGTGAGACATATAAGCAGGAGTCACCGCCTGCTGCACAATGTATTCTAATTACAGTAATACTGTTTTAACATTTTTATGGTTGCGCAACAAGCAATTTAGATATTGTATTTATAGCCTTTAATCTTTTGCAAATATTGATAATATGCAGTAGCTGAGGAATGACATGAAAGAGTAAATGGAACGTCTAAGATGCAGCTCAATGCAAAAGATACATTCCTTTGATAACCAGTTTATACATGAAAAGCTATTTGAGAGTCTGGATGCTGCTTGGAGCATCCAACTATGTTAGCTCTTTAATCACTTTGAATATTGCTTGCCCGGTCTGCCTTTCTCATTACAAATCTAATAAATTATAGCTTTCATGTTAAATGCAAACTCTTTTATTTCTCTACATTATACAACTGGAAGTAAAGTTTGCATGCAAAAGGTTTGTAGCATCTCCCTGCAGTTGGAATACTTTCTGCTTGAAATTCTGAAACCAGTAGCCAGACAGATGTATATAATAACATGCAAACCATTGAGGGGTGTTTCGTATGTTGCCCTGCTTTCTGTTACATCTGCAGTCTGGATCCACTCCACTATCAATATAACTAAGTCCAGATTCAAACTGAAAATACAGGGAAATGGAGGAATAGATTAAATGTTTACCATTGCTGTATTTCCTGATTTAAAAAAAAAAAAATCACTAAAACTGTGTGTCTCAGCTGAGTACAGGAAGGTCAAACCTGCAGCTCTCTGTGCTCTTTGCATAGGTGTTATGGAAATAACTGATCAACACAATCAGTAGTTATTAGCATAGTCTCATATATTCCTCCGAAATACATATGGATAAAATTTGCAAATGAGGCATCGGACACCCAGAACTGTCTGCTTACACATTCTTAGAGCACACATTATCTTGCTTGCATACATAAGGTTAGCAAGATGTTTAGACTGGATTTGGCATTTTTATCAACCTATTAAGTCTTTCTCAAGAGCCTAGGGTAAGCAAAGCTGTTGTTTCATAGTGTTCATCTCAGGTATCATCTCAGAATGTGTGTTGTTCCAAAAAAAGATGGCTTTTGCAGTTGACTGTTAATGATTTGATGGAGTTCAAGTGGTGCTCGAGATGTTTTGGAATTGCACCCAAGGCACCTATTATTATTACCTCCTTTGCTTTCTTTTGCCACTGTTGTTCTACTTCTACTTGCAGTTCTTTATGTTTTGTAATTTTCTCCATTTCTTGGTCTTCCATTCCACTGTTTCCAGGTATTGCAATGTGCTCTATCCAGACATATTTGTCTTTCTTATCAACAGTTATTAAATCTGGTGTGTTGCGTCGCAGATGCTTGCCTGTTTGAATTCCAAAGCACCAGAGAACTTCTTCATTTTATTATCATTGTTTAAATGTATTTGAATTAATCCGTTGTCCAATTCCAGTGGATTCTGTATGTTAGAAACCTCACAAAAATGTGGGAAGTGTGGAAATGGATTATGAAAGATTTTACATTGTGATTCTATCTTTAGAACAAACTTTTCACCTATTTGAGCTAATAAATGTCCATTTAGTATAATGATTTAAGGGACTATACCAGTCTACATTTAATAAACATTTACTACTGCTGTTTTATTGTCTTATCTCTGTTGTCAGTGATATACAAAATGCTTCAAATTCAAAACATTTTGATCACAGAATGTCCTGTTTTCAAGTTCAGAACACCTCATTTTAAGTCTGACATAACTGACCTGATCATTTTGGAAATATTGTAAACTCAAAATAGCCCCTTTTAAAGTTGTAGAACTTCAAGTAGTTTTCAGATTTGAAACACAGAGTAGTCAGAACAGCACTGGAATATTTTTCTTAAGATCAGGAGAAAAAATTTTTTGGGGGTGTTCAACATATGGTATTTCAAATGTAAAATATTTTGGTTTTGAAACTTTTACAGACAGTAAGCCCTCCTTACTACCTGATAGTTGCCACAACTTCAGTAATATCTGAGCAATATTAAATGAGACATGTTCCATGTACTATTTTGAGCCAAAGGTTTGGCTAAAATATTATGGATCTGAGGAACAAGTTAGAAGAATTTGGAAAAATGGAAGATGCCTTAGAAGATTATATTCAAAAGGCTGGTCTATTCCTATATGTGTAGTGTCACTTTCTCTTTCTGTTTGATTTCAAGGGTCATGATTTTTTTTTTCTCCCAAAGAAAAAATCAAGTATTTTTCTCTCACGCACACATAGTCTGTCCTGACTGTGCCTTTAAAAATATACAATAAATGGTGGGCCGAAAAGTGCCTGAACTTCTTCCTGAGGTGATTTCTTTGTTATGAGAAAGAAACCCCATTGTTTTCTGTGTTTTCTACTCCCTGGTATTTGAAGAACCATATTTATTTATTTATAGCCTCAATAAGACAAGGGTTGATGCAATATCCCCTAAAATTAGTAATTGCTAGGTCAAGTTCACAGGGCTTATCTGTGTTATAAAGGGAATGCCATTCCTTCAGTAAGTTCCTCTCTAGTTCAGAAGGTCAAAGGAGATGCTTTGCATGTTTGGGGAGTATTCAGTAGATCAAGCACACAAAGCCAGCTGCTTTGTAGAGGCTTACATGCATATTGATTTTTACAGTGTTTACTGATTACTCTCATGGACATCCTCAGTGAACTTCATTCTCAGCGAAGCTCTGGTTTTTTCACCGAAACAGTAGCTTTAATCAGTATTGGACCCATAGAATCAAATGACAATTCCCATAGATGTGATAAAATGCACATTTTCTTAGCAAATAAATTTTCTATTTATGTGCAGCCCACTGGTCTGCACCAGTTTGCTACCGGTTCACTGGCTGCACATGCTCTGCGCTCTGCGTGAGCATGTGCAGTGTGCACCAAGCGTGTGCATGCGAAGGAAGCTTCATAAGGTAAGTAGAACAACAAGAGGGGGGAATCAGCTGTGCTGCGTGATTTAGCTTGCCTAGAAAGCAGGATTTCCTGCTTTTGACCAAAGCTAAACCCCGCTGCACAGCTAATTGTCGGAAATACGGTTCGGAGGAATCGGTAGCTTTTTTAAACTACCGGTTTGGGTGAACCTGTAGCTTTTTTTTTTACTACCGGTTCGTCTGAACCAGTAGTTTTTATCACTACTGGTTTGCCCAAACTGGAGCAAACCAGTAGTATTTCACCACTGATGCAAGCATTTAATGATCAGGAACAAAAAAAAAAAATTCTCCCAAAATTCAGTGAGTCACTTAATCATCCTGAATTAATTTTTACAGTAATCCTAATGTTAGTTATAATCATTTCTTCCTCATATGTAAGGTAAACTATTTCTTATTTGGGATTTCTCCAATATCTTTGATCTTGCATCTTTTGCACAAATGTTGGCAAATATCTACTACTGGCTTAGCCTGTTTGTTTAATTATTTATTAAATTTATATGCCTCCCATCTCACAAAGAAGGTGACTGATTTAGGTGAGTCAACCATGAATGTGTTTCTAATCAAACTAACAGTGGTTCATGTGTTGTTTATGAAATGGGACTCAGTTTTAGTAATTTCATAGGACATCCCTGTAGAGCACCAATGTTGCCTATTTAAAGTCAAAATCAAAAGATATATAGTGTGTTTTTTAAAGATGAAATACGAGCACTGCATAATTTATAGAACCCTGGAAGTGGACAGTTAAAAATTTTTTTTATAAAATCTTGTTATGATGATGTAAAGTATGCAGGAATTTTTTGTCTTTTTTCTCCCTTAGCAAACAAAGGGGTTTACAGACTGTATTATATTATAGATACTTGGGCAATGACATACTGTAATCTTGGTGATTGTTCATTTGTAAAAATCTTGGTGGCTTGGTGATCGTTCATTTGTAAAATCACCATCAGAACTAATAGGTTTTGTATTCTTTATTTATTTATGTTTTTCCCACATTATTTTTAACAAATAACTCAAGGCAGCAAACATACCTAATATTCCTTCCTCTTCCTCACAATAATAACCCTTTGAGGTGGGTTGGGTTGAGAGATAGTGACTGGTCCAAAGTCACCCGATTGACTTTAGTCCTAAAGCAGGACTAGAACTCACAGTCTCCTGACTTCTAGGCCAACATCTTGACCACTATTGTAACTGAGGCCTCATAGTTAGGATTCACAGGTGGTTCATGACAATGAAAAATTACACTCAATACACAAATTACACAAATTAATTCATTTCAATTATCAGTGAAATACTTGTGCTATTTTATTTATTTGTTGAATTTGTACAGCTGCCCATCTCAAAAAAATAACTCTGAGCACCAAGCAATTTTGATACCTATTAAACTAATTAAAAGCACAATACAAAAAGAAAATTAATAGCCCTTCAACAATATTAATAAGAACTAAAACACAATTCCCTGACATTTTATTAATTAAAAACTAAATATTTTAGTTCCTTGACTGTAACATCTTCTGGCTACAATATGGAAACCCAGGACAAAAACTCCATGTATTCTACTATTACTGTAGTAATCATGTCTAAAACATACATGGCATTTGGCCCAAGCTCACAGAGCTTACCAAGTAATTTATTCAGCTTGTTCACAATCACTGCCAGCTGTTTGCACTTATTTATTTGAGGATAACAAATAATGAAAATATTGTCAACAACTTTGTGATCTCTCCACTTGACATCTATTAGGTATCTATTAAAATACAATTTGATACAATGAATGATTGTCTATTTATCTGTTTTCTGCCTGCCTATCTGCCTATCTAATCTTTGGTCTTCTCCTCTACCCCCTTACTCTAAGGTTTTTAACAAATGCTTGCAAGAGAATGCAATTAAGATTAAATGCAATGATAATTACCACAATTCTAGCCTTTTTTTGGGTTGATATCAGATATCTTATGCTCCTGATATTTCTCAAGAAATTTAATTCATCCGTTTATATAACTGTTTGAGACATCTGCTTAGAGAAATTAGCTTCCGCCAGATTTTTAGGACTGCATGTTCAAAAATTAATCACATCTTTCTCTTGCTGATAATAAGAAAGAAAGTTGATGAAGTGCTTTAACAACATAAGGCAGGGAGCACTCCAGTAAAATAGGTCTGCTTCAGCTGAAGCCTCTCAGTGCAATAAAATACTATTAAGTTCTTTGAACACAGAGTTATAAAACATAATTGTTATACATTTGGCATTTTATGTTTCCCTAGAAATTACCACTTGGTATCTAGATGTAAGCTGTGCTTTTTCTTTTCATTTCAATTGGGCCTGAAGTGGACTTTTACTGTAATTAGAATGCCCCTTCCAGAGACTTAAAAAAAATTATTCCTATGATAAAATGTAAGTGAATGTACTCATCTGTAAGGGTTATAGCAGAGGAGGGATTTTTATCATTTTAATATAACATTCTCCCTCCCCTCTTCTTTTTTTAGCTTTTCCCAGCCTGGGAAAAATAGAACAAAATACTAACAGAAATCAGAAACATCATCTTTTTCTTTTACTGTAAGTTCCATTAAGAGCCAGTAGTTAAATAACTCCAACAACTTTCTTCTCTTTGGAGAATTCTGTTTTTCTTCTGAAGGTTTTTTTTTTTTTGTTTAAATATAGCCTATATTCTATTCTTTCTTGTAAGATTAAGCACAATCTTAGGGGGCATATACCAAGTGTTAGTACTAAATGACAATTTTTAAGTTCATCTGATTATAACTTTTCATATGTAATATATTTGACTGAAGGCCACATAAACTTCATAGTCAGAATTTTCTTGCATCTCTTTGACATGTGTTTGGGAAAACCACAGAAAGGATCGCTAGAAAGAATAAAAAGTCCTTGGGTTTCTACCAGATCATAATATTGCATGTTTTGTAGAAAGATTTCCATGATCCAAATAACAGACAAGTATGTTTGAAGATAATATATTTTTAAAAAGCTGATTTACCTGCTTTGATTGGAACCACAAGGAAATTTGCCATGTAAACAAATTCTCTCAACTTCGGTGACCAAGAATTTTAAACTTTCTCTATCAACTAAAACTCTGTTCTAGTTGGCCAGTTGCCTTTTCCATGTTGGTTTAGCCATAGTAAGTATGACTAACATGAAGCAAAACTCTATATTCCTACTCTATCTTATGCTTCATAGATAGTTTTTAAGAAAAGAATGCCAAACTATACATAGGGAAATACATTGAAAAAGCAAGAATTTACACTGCATGGTATGTTTCCTTACAATAGCAACTAGATGAATTGCTTCATTTATTTCCCACCCACCCCCTTCCTTGCTGAGATTTTACTCCCCTCTCCCGCCTTGTGATCAGGACACTGGTTTTTATTGATTTGTAATATATTAATGGCTTGATGCCTGCAAGCACTCACCCTTTACTATTTAAAATTGCTATTTTATATATGCTTACCATATTTCCTTTATCAGCTTGGCTCAGTGTGTAGAGCAGGTGACAAGGTCATTCAGTGAGCGTTTATGTTAGTGCCTAAGGCATAGACTGTAATCTTTGGTCTGGAGGAAGACTAAGCTAGTTTAGCATTGTTTACACTGAGATCAGTTTTTCAGTAACTGAGGTCTGTACCATCACCAAGTGCATGTTATTTTAAATTAGACACACCAAGGAAATTGGAAACTTTTACCTGCTGGAGACTACACTTCAGGATCCTGAATTTCATTATCCACAAGATTCCATCAGACATAAGTTTTATTTAAAAGTTTAGATGGACTTGTAGAGTTTGAGAGGGTAAACAAGGGGATAGTGCAGACAATGAGATAAAAGGGTAAGCCTGGTAAGGCATCTTGAAGAGTTAAATCAGAAAAATAGGTACGAGGAGTAAGCAGGCTCCGTCTTTCTAAACTAACTAAAATATTAACATTTGGGGAAAGGGGGTTTGAGTCTTTTTATGTTGTTAATCACCATTTAACAGTGCTCAGGAAATTAGAGTACATGTGCACACATAGATATGGATACACACAGTGTGAATGTTGGATTGATATGTTGATTCTTCATGATTTAGTGTCAATAGTATTTTGTGTTATTTCATACTACCTGTACATGAGGGTTATTTTTACACCAAAAATAGCAGCAATGATTCTACCCAGATAGGAGTGTCAGAAAAGTGCAAGTAATTTTTAAACCTAAGAAAGGAAGAGATTATTATATATATTTTGGGTGAACAGATGGATGAGCAAGTGTCAGATGTTAATAGAACTCAATAATATAGCATATGTTTTACATGGAAAAATATCCTGGCATATGCAGTAAGATCCTAATATAAAGGGGTATGGGTCACTATAATAACTAAAACCTCATAGGTATTTTAGTCATATTTTATCTAAGTTAATCTCACATGGATGAGATTCTTCAAATCAATTTGCAATTTTTAAATCTGAAGTTTTCAAAATCTGCTTTCTTGCAAAATCAGAATTTGTATTAAAATATAATGTGGTGTGTTGTTGTAGCATCAATGAAATAAGAAACTAGAAGTCAGAATTGATCAGCTGCAAATGGCATATGAAAAATATAAATGAAATTGTTGTCATTAAGCACTTCTATGAAAGATGAATGATTTCTTGGTTAATTTTGACACAATACAATGCTAATAGAGTTTTTAAAATATCCTATCACTCTTGGGGCTTAAGTAATTGATAAGCTTCATATCTTGTGGACAGTTATTGACTGAAAATATATTGCCTGCAACAAACAATTATTTGAAGGTGGCTTGTTGTTAACATTAATCACTTGTTATAAAAAAAATCAGTATTTACCTGCAATGTTCTTTTTGCCCATTTCTTAATTGATTTAATTGTGAGCAGAGTGATTGAGCCAAGAAAGCCATGAATAGTTATATAAGATATTATACAATCATGTTAAAAGCAAGTGACATGCATTGATGCATTATCATTGGTACTACCCATATTGAATGTTGTGATAGAAACCCTAAGTAAATGTGGTATTTTACTCCAACTTCCAAACATATTATTTCCATAGACACATCGCTTTGCTTCAGAGTTGTATCTCTTATAATATAATGTCATCCCAGGTTCATTTTTATATTTGATTCTTTGTGTTTTTTTCAGAATGGAAAGATTGACTGAGTGAAAAAAGTTAAAGCATTGGGATATGTGAATACGTAACTAAATGAATGGGGGAATAAGATCACTTTTAATTGAGTAATTATCCTAGCTAATTAGTACTGGATTTCTTTCTCATCTTGCTTTCCTTTTAGAAGAGAGACAACTATTTTTCTAGCCTATATTATGAAATAATAAACAAGCTAAATGCAAGAGACATTTTTGTTATTTCTTTTGATCAAACTGCAGTTTGTGTGTAGTATATATGTACACACACACACATATGCATATACATATGTATGTATGTATATACACACACCAACACACCAACACACACACATAGTACATCAACAAATTCATACATTAAATACTAGCTTTAATAAAATTATATTGTTTCAAAAATGCATAAGATAAGATATTCCAATTAAAACACTTTACACAGTTGTTATTCACTTTTTTTTACATGGCATACTTTAACAGAATTTGTAATAATTGAAATTCAAACCTAGGTAAATCAATTAGCATTATGGTGATGGTAATAACTTAGGTCATTTATAAGTTGTTCTTTCCCGTCCTAAGAAAGCTTACAAAAAACACCACATGTATATATCCAAATAATAGAAATCTTGATCTGTTAGATAGATTTTTTTCCTCCTTATCCCATCACTATTTCTTGCTGATTTTATAAAACTATTATGAATTACTCTGTAATAAATGTTGCACAATATCAGTTAATAATCATCAAACCACAGATCTTCTTTTTGTGGAGTTCTCCTTGCTGATCTCTCTGAATTGAGAAAGAATTTCCTCCTTCAGTAATGCTTAAAAGTTAAGCATTAGGTCAGTGCACTTTAATACATTCCCTTTTTAAATCCTTCTACAAAAAGCTTGAACTCCCTTTTTTCTCTTCCAACCTAACCAGAAATAGCTCCTATTAAATTCTGAGATTCAACATAAACCAGTAATCATTCCCAAGAACAATCCTAGTCAATAAATTCTAAAGCATTGACCTTCCTTTTTCTTTAGAATAAATTTGTCTTGCAGATGGCTGATTGACTGAAGACTTTTCTTACAGCCAGAATTCCTTTTTCTCCTAAATCATAGGGATTAAAGTGAACATATAGTGCCTGCTTTCTGACCTTCAAGCTTTCTGGTTGCAGACTACTAACAGCCATAAACCACAGATTTATTTTCTTTGCTAAAAAAAAAAAGCTAAGTCAATCATATGACTAATTTTGTAGAGGTTTTAATCTCAACAAACCTTAGCTAATCCATGATGACATCAAAGAAACAAATATAAAATACAGGGAGGATGCTCCTATTTTTCCAGATATTCTCTTAAAAATATTAGCTGTCTGATTCTTAAATGAGTTGTTTTAGTCACTAAAAGGAACAGTTGCAACCCTTTGCCTAGTTATCGTCTTCAATGTTAATATTTAATAGTGAGTATGTCTAGAATGGGTCTGATAAGTTATCAGAAGGAAAGGGGTATGGGCTAGGGGCATGAAAAAGAATATGCATTCTTAATACTATTAATGCACATGGAAATGTTGTAACCTGTTAATCCAAAAACAAATATTAAATGTTGTTGCGTGAGTGTATTTACAGTATTCTAGTGTCTATTTAAAGACACACTTTCAGCAGCACAATATTGCTTTCAAAGGCTTAGGTATTTTTTTATATATATCAGTTATCTTCTTACAATAACATTCAGAAGGTTAATCAGTACGTTGTAATATTCCATATATTTTTAAGTACAATCTACAATCTACAATAAATAGCCAGCCGTAATCTTGAACATGCTTTAGCCCTTTAAATTGTTAAAGCTGCAGTGCCCTTTCAATCTACTTACATAATGTCATAAAATATACATTTCAAGGTAAATGAAGTCAGCTACTTCAATTTAGTCTCTCAAACTGGTAGTAAATGAGAGGTTAACACTATGGTGCCAAACCCATTATTGAGTAAATTTAGCACCTTGGACAGCTCTGTAAAATCTTTATTGCTTTCCTGACCTGCTCGTCATGTTCTGTCTATGTGTTCAGTGGCTCTCAGCTCTGATTGAAAGGCAATATATTAGATCCCGAACACAAACACGCTCGGGGCTGGTTCGCTGTGAACGTAATGACATGGAGGTGAGAACAATTTTCTGGTCACTGCAATTCAACCACCTTGCCAGTGCTGTTGCGGGAACAGTACTTTCTAGAAGACTTTTACGCATCACATTGTATTTGAAGTCAGGACTGTGCTGGTAAATGGGTTGAAACCTAAAATGTTTTAAATTACATTGGTCGCTGTGTAGAATGTTCTATGTTAACATAGAACAGAAAAGCTAGCATTTTTATGTAAAAGCTTAAAAATTACCTGACAAGATCGTTTTTCCCATAATTGTTTTGCAACATCTGACAAAGCTACATGAAAGAAAAAGTGTTATTAGGTGGTGATTTTGTTAAAAAAAACCATGAAATTTATAGGTAATTCCTTGTTATAAAAAGAAATGGAACCTAAACATTGACAATATGTAAATTGTAGTGATGCTTCTTCAATATATTCCAATGAAAAACTATGAGAAAGTGTCTGCAATTAGAATTATTTTTATTGTGACTATTAAGAAACTATCTGTGAAGATAGTATCACGTTTAGAATTTCATGTAGTTACATTAAGACAGGATATTTTCATGTGGAAATTCCATTGTCGGAATTAAACTGCTCCAAAGTTAATATCTGATTTACTGTGTGCGTATCGATGCTCAGACTTAGAGCAAAATACAATTTTTATTATTAATATGGGCCAAAATATAAGACATATTTCTTACAACAATAGGAGAGATTTGCCATTTTATAACAATGTTATGCAACAGCTGATGATGTCACCTGGGATAGCATTACATTTCCAAAATTATCTTGTCTGGACAAGATGTTTTAATTTACTAGGAACTGGAAAAGTCAAATGTGACAAGCTGTTTTTCCCTTCTATTCTAGATTTTTAATCTTTTACAAGGCAGGCTGAGCTCACTGATTTTCTAAGTAGCTTGGCTAAACCAGCATGGCCTGATTCCATATGGATATCGTGCACATTCAATTCATACACTTGTAAATTATTCAGTACTTTGGTCAGGATGCAAAGAGAGGACAAAGACAAGAGCTAGTGATCTCTTCAGAAATAAATAGTTTCAAATGTATTGATTCAAAACCCATCAATTATATAATGCAGCTGACATTTAAAAAAATTGAAATGTGCATTATGAAAGAGAGTGTGTGCTGTGGTTATAAGGAATGATAAAGGTGTATGGGGGTCCAAAACATACTTATAATCTCATTTTTAAATTTAGGACATCATGTATATCATAAGTACCTACTGCAATATGCCAACTCTTTTAGCATATATTGTAGAGAATTTTAAATTGAAAAATGCTAATATGCATCTAAAAGCTTGTCATCTGAAGAGTTGTTCAAGGATTTTGAAGAGGTTATGGTGACAGCAAAATGAATGCAATTATATCTCTCTCTTCTGATAAGAGACTATAGTATATGAAAATTGAGCATTACTACTTCTTTTAGTTACAAAATCTAACTAGTGTATAAAACATTCCTAGTTAAGCTTCTCAGCTTAACTCAAAAGTCAGTTCTTAAAAAAAGGCATCTAGCTTCAAAAAGCGTTTGCAAAAATATATTATAATTCAGCTTTTGTGCAGTCATGCCTACAACGATCAATTATTTTTGGTAGAAGTTACTAAGGTTTTAATATGTACAGGGTGAACCAAATGTATGTTATTGTTTCTGTGATGTAGAAAGATACTTGTAATTTACAAATACGCTTTATTGACTCCACTCTTGTTCTCAAAGTTTTACGTGCTAAAAATACAAAGAGAGGATTGTGCTATGCAGATGTCAGTCTCAGGACCATGAGAGTGGATGTACGTAATACAAATGAGTTTAGGAATACAACAAGGATAAATAAATGAGCAGATGGAGAAGTGAGCAACCATGGAAATTAAAGTTAGGCTTATGCTTAAAATTTGGACACTCCACCCACATCCCCTGAAATTCTCTGAAGAATAACATTGATATCTTGTTCTCAGTTGCTGCTTGTCTTCAAAACCTTTCTTTCCTTTTTGAAAAGAAGGCTATGGCACCCAACTATGGGAAAAAGGTGAAACATAGAACTTGTTTATCAGATCAGCAACAGCATTTCAGAGATAGCTTAACAATATGGTTGATCTGATAAGGACACATTTCTATTATATAAATTAAGAGCCCAATAAACAGCATGAAAGAAATCTGTAACGTGCTCTGGGTGACATTGATTGCAATTGAACAAAGAAATGTAGGTCTTATTCGGCAATAAACCTGCAAGCTGCTTCTGTGCAGTCAGTAGACAATTGAGTGACAGATTTTATTTTGCAGCTCAAGCAGGTTTTACCTTTTCACTTTTGTGTGAACTGGATGAATTCATGATTTAGCAATATTCTGAGTTGACTAGGCACTGTTGATATGTAAGACTGAAAACAAGGCTGTGACTGAAAACAAAATTGAAGACATGATGTTAGAACTGTGTTTGCTACACATGAATATGGGTAAAATTTTCCTTTTCTTTCTAACAGGAAGTAATACTCAAGAGGGCAGCTGATCTGGTGGAAGCACTCTATGGTATGCCACATAACAATCAGGTAAATGCAACCTTGGTTAAGTAGCATGCCACTTTGTGTTCTGAAATCTGTGCAGAGTCCTCTTGCATGGACATATAAAAATAAAATTGCAAATTGGCGAAAAGTAGCAGCAATAGCATTTAGACTTATATACTGCTTCATAATGCTTTACAGCCCTTTCTAAGCAGTTTACTGAGTCAGCATATTGCCTCCAACAATCTGGGTCCTCATCTGACCTCAGAAGGATGGAAGGCTGAGTAAATCTTGAGGGTGCCCTAATAGAACTAGGAAAACTTCCTACGTGAACCAAACTCATCTCAAAGTTTCTAACAGTAGTAGCATTTTAATTTTTGATTCTATTGGTTGATTTGCTTTGCTAAAATAATGAAAACACTATTCTGTTATTTGTATTTCATAGTTTTAATGTGTTATGCTTTCAATTGAATTTAAATACACTAGTATTGTATCCAGCTGTTTAGTTGCTTGTGCCCAGTAGTTAACTTAATATCAGTGTAAAATATAATGTACAATTTAGGCATTCTATTTAGAGCCTTATCTTAGTGTAATTTAAGAAGTACAGGTCTAACTAATTCTCAGTAGGCCGGGTCCTGATTTTATAGAACTCTTTTACAAGCTTCTTAAACTGAATACAGATGTTTAACACTGGAATCTTATGTGCCTTTCCAAAAATACCTGCACTGAAGTAAATGATGGTCACACTCAGCTATCTGATATCAAAATATTGGGATTAATCTCCCCATTTACAGCCCTTTGTCTGTGAAGCTCTACTTTTTTGTGTCTTTTGCTTTCTGGAAGATAAGATAGCTGTTCACTGCAAATTGGGACTGGACTAAAGATTCTCCCAACACTTATATCTATTTGTTCTTTCTAAGAACAAATGAATATGTCTTTACATGTAATATTTACATATAAACATCTTTAACCTTATAACTTTGCCTCCATTTTATAGAACACAAGTAGTCCTCGATTTACAACCATTCATTCAGTGACGTTCAAAGTTACTACAGCAGTGAAAAAAGTGACTTATGACCGGTCCTTGCACTTACAACTGTTGCAGCATTCTCCACAGTCACACGATCAAAAATTGGGCACAGTTCAGCCAGCATGTATTTACAATGATTGCAATGTTCCCAGGTCACATGATTGCTATTTGTGACCTCCCCATCAGCTTCTGACAAGCAATGTGAATGGGGGAAGCCGGATTCTCTAGACAACTGCATACTTCACTTAATGACTGCAGTGATTTGCTAAACGATTGTGGGAAATAAAGGTTATAAAATCAGGCATGACTCACTTAACAATTACCTTGTGTAGCACAGGGAATTCTGGTCCCAGTTGTGGTTGTTAGTCAAGAGCTATCTGTAACAGCAAAGAATTGGTTCAACATGATATCAGTTACTATTATTCATTACTCCCTTTGAACAAATGAAATCATAATCATTTGATTCATAGCTCAATTTTCCATTGCTCTGATGCACCACCAGGGCAGGCTTTGAATTGATGAGTTGATTTTAAAGCTTCCAGATCAATAGCTGCAAAAAACAAAAACAAAATAAAAACAAAACACTTGGTGGTAGGAAGAAGGCAGAAAATACATTTTGCTGACATAGTAATTGCCTGGATTTTGGAAGCCCGAATCTGAATTTCCTAGTAGGTTTTGTACAAGTCGTCTTTGACTTACAACAGTTCATTTAGTGATCATTCAAAGTTACAATGGTGCTGAAAAAAGGGACTTATGACCGTTTTTCCACATGTAGTCACGTGATCAAAATTCAGATGCTTGGCAACTGGTTCATATTTATCACCATTTCTGCATCCGAGAGTCACATGATCCCCTTTTGCAACCTTCTGATGAGCAAAGACAATGGGGAAACCAGATTCACTTAACCACCTGGTTACTACATTAACAGCTGCAGTGGTTCACTTAACAACTGTGGCAAGATAGATCCTCAAATGGGGCAAAACTCACTTTAAGAAATGTTTCACTTAGCAACATAAATTTTGGACCTAATTATGGTCATAAGTCAAGGACCTACCTTTATTTAATTACTTTCCTTCATATCTAAACTCATGTTTTGGCAGGAAATAATCCTGAAAAGAGCAGCTGATATTGCAGAAGCCCTCTACAGTGTCCCTCGTAATCATAACCAACTCCCTGCACTCGCTAATACATCAGTCCATGCTGGCATGATGGGTGTGAATTCATTTAGTGGTCAATTAGCAGTAAATGTCTCAGAAGCCTCACAGGCCACCAATCAAGGTAAGCTGAAGAAGGATTCCCCCACACACACACACTCTTTTCAAGACTTTATGTGATAAATAAAAGTCATAATGCATATTACTTTCAATCACCTTGCTTTTTTTCCTTTAGAGTCCTATAGAAAACAGCTCAGAATCCAGGCAGTGTACAATACATTTGAATAATCATCTGTGAAAAGGAGTATGATAAATCAGGGTCCTTGTGAAGGACAGAACACATGGTCAACCACACATTTCAATCAGTTGTGATCCATAAAACTAAAAGTGAAAATCTGCTAAATTAAGCCTATGATCTAAGTATGGTTCCTTCATTTGAATACAGGCTCAGTTTTTTTTTTAATTTCCACTTATATCCCCCCTTCTCCGGAGACTCAGTGCGGCTTACAATTTCAAGCACAACTCAATGTGCTTAGCAAATTCATTCCTTGTATCTGCTTGCTTATTTGGGGGTATTTGCCCCCCCAGCGGCATTTTTACAAAGTCAGCTTATTGCCCCCAACAATCTGTGTCCTCAGTTTACCTACCCCGAAAGGATGGAAGGCTGAGTCAACCTTGAGCCTGTGAGATTTGAACCAACACTAATTGCAGGCGGCTGGAACTAAGTGGAATCACTTAGCCAAAGCACTAATTAAATGCGCCACCGAGGCTCTTTGTTGTTGATAGAGTGTCAGAAACAGGAAGCCATGTTGCTTAGGAAATTTTCCTGCAATCAAAAATCCTGGTCTCGGGGTGACTAGAATCAGAGGAGAAGTTTCAGTAGGGCAATATTACATGTTGGGATATCATGAGCTTCAGAATCCAGATAATAGTTTTAATTGCACTTCTGGGATTATTATTGCATCCAGGCCCATTTTTATTTTTATTAAGGGATGAGTATTCCTTTTTCTAGTTAGAAACTTGGTGTGTATTTCATGCAACCAAGGCCACAGAACCCACAACCAAAAGTGAATTGTGGTATTATTTTAATTGTCAGTCTTCATAGATATTCTAATAAATAAGATCTCAGACATTGCAAAAATGGCTGTCCTTGCTTTAATGTTTTAGAGCTAATTTAACCATTTTCTAGATTTAACAAGCAAGAAGCACTTTTTTCCTTTTCTTTAATATTAAGAATTTGTCACAATGGTTAACAGGCTGCTGGATGCATGTCTGAAAATGTCTGAAGAAAATTATGATACAATAATGCATTAGGCTGTATCCAGGGGTGAAATCCAAATTTTTTCCCTACCGGTTCTGTGGGCGTGGCTTGTTGGACATGGCAGGGAAAGGATATTGCAAAATCTCCATTCCCACCCCACTCCAGGGGAAGGATACTGCAAATTCCCCATTCTCACCCCTCCTGGGGGAAGGATATTGCAAAATCTCCAATCCCTCCCCACTCTGGGGCCAGCCAGAGGTGGTATTTTCCGGTTCTCTGAACCAGTCAAAATTTCTGCTACCGGTTCTCCAGAACCTGTTAGAACCTGCTGGATTTCACCCCTGGCTGTATCCCACAGCAGCTTGCAACATCTTCTACTATCTATGACTTACCCACTACAGTGCATCATATTTACTTAAATGTTCTCAATATTTTTATTGGTGGATTGCCACTATGGAATGGTTTCCCTATGAAACCATTAGTAGTTTCAGTTTATACAGTTCCAGCAATTCATATAATACTTTTTATCATATTTGTAACAATTTGGACTTTCTTGCTGGTCTAGATTTTTAATTGTTTACAGTTGAAATATTGTAATAATGTTTATACTTTACACAGAAAATTTGACTATAGGGCACATTAGTATAAATAATGTATAATTGCTTTATAAGCTATTTTAAAAAGCCACTCCCTCAAATTTTCCCCATAATTGCATTTTTTTTCTTTTACTGAAGTCTCGTCCAGTTTTAGCATAGTATGGTTTGGAATGTTTTGAAATTGAGTGGAACTTTTGGTTGAAAAACAGCTGTTGTGTTTTTTGTTTTTTTTTACTTCATGCAAAAGGTTTTACTCGCAATTCAAGCAGTGTGTCTCCTCATGGTTATGTGCCAAGCACTACCCCTCAGCAGACAAACTACAACTCCGTCACAACAAGCATGAATGGGTATGGAAATGCTGGAATGTCCAATTTAGGTGGTTCTCCAACCTTCCTGAATGGATCTGCTGCCAACTCTCCCTACGCCAGTATGTATTATTATATTTGTTACATAACATATATTGAGTAGTGATCTGAGTATCCTAAGCTTTTGTAATGATTGAAAACCTTTCAAGAAATTTACCAGATAGATATTGGTGTGCTCAATTCCACATAAATAAGTTGAAAGTTGCACAGTGAGGTCTATGCTGTTGTTGTTGTTGCTTAAAAGTATACTATACAGCATTAGAATGATACATGAAAATGCAAATTTAAATTACACGTGAGTTCTCCAAGAGATGCTAGGTGTTAATAACCCCTAATCTTCATGGAAAGAGTTGGTTAAAGCTAGGCCCATTATTCAATTGATCTTCAAACTTGCAAAGCCAGCAATCAATTTAATTAAAGGTATGGTATCAAACAACTTGACACAAGGAATCTATGAACTGGAGACCACTTTTTAAAATATATATATATATAATGGGGATTTATTTCCCCATGAATACTGGTTGACCAGTTCACTGTCCATAACTCTAGGAAGACAATTAACCAGATTTTACCAGTAATTAAAAAGACCAAAAGCTGCTATAACTTAAATGATTATAATAGTCTAATTAAAGGGATGATCTACTGGCAACAAATGAAATCAAGGGAGTTTGACAGGATGCTTCAGCTAAACAACATTACTGTATTTGATTCACAATTAGAAATATTTCAACAATGCCAAATTTATGCCTTACAACTTGTGAGGTGTTTGTTCCTATTAAATCATGCCTCTTTTGTCTCAATATCATGATTCTTAGAATGGTTTTCTTGATATATATACTACTGCCCTATTAACAACAAATATTGTTAATCAGAAAATGTTTCAATCATGACCTGAGAATTAGAAAGGTGGCATTCTTAATTAAATCAATAAGCTAATTGCTATATAGTTGCAATTCAATTTGGGTGCTTTGATTGCTCTGCCTTCACAAGTGTGTGTTTATACCAAGTGACTTTACACTAAGACAGTATTTGTCAGACTGTGAAACTTTGAACATTTAATTTTCATTAATTGATTTCATTGGGTTTCAGAAATATGGTATCATATGTTTACACAGAGATTCTAAAGGGATTATTTTTATCTGTATAAATGCAAATAAAATAGTCATCTATGCCTCAACTAATTTGAATTTTCATTCCCAAACCATTTAATTATTCATTAAATATCCTGAACATAAACAATCTCTAAACAAGGTTTTTTTTTTAAAAAAAGAGTAATTTGGCCTGTAAATGATTTTTTTTCTTTTTCCCCAGAATCATAGAAGACAGTAATTCTGAACTAATTTGGTCCTATTTTGAGTAAAGACATACACTATATTATTAAAGGTGCCAGCAGGGTTTTTTAAAAGTAATTAAGCATAATGTTGCAGAGGATACAAAATGTGCATGCAGATTGGATTATATATAGATGCAGATAATCTAAAAAGTACTCCCCAATGTCCTTGATGGCACTTCAAGAAGTCTTGGCACTGTTTTTCCTTGAACTATATGGTCAACAAGAATAGCTTACAGTATATTATTAATCTGGACAAAACAACAAATAGTACACGCACATATCTACACAGGTACTCCCAAGTTATAACGTATAATATTCAAAATAAGCCATTGGCTCATGGGGAAGTGAATCTTACAAGTGTCTCTTCTTATCTCTGGAACTATAAATGTAGTAATAACAATTTAAGAAAAAATAATTTGCTTTTGTGAGGCTCAAAATCGCTTTCTTACTTGCGGTACTAATCCTGAAAACACCTAGGGGAATGAAGTAGAATACAAAGTTAACTTAACTAGGTTGTGTCTCTTTAAGAAACAGATTCCTATCCAGGATTATTAATGGGGAAGCAAAGGATGATTCTCTATCTCTGCCTGCCTGCCTGCCTGCCTGCCTGCCTGCCTGCCTGCCTGCCTGTCCGCCTGTCCGCCCATCCATCATCTATCTATCTATCTATCTATCTATCTATCTATCTATCTATCTATCAATCATCACCTTTATTGTTTTTTATAAATAACTCAAGATGGCAAACATGTCCAGCACACTTTTCTCCTCTTATTTTCCTCACAATAGAATAAATTAGGCTGAGAGAGAATGTCTTAGCCAAGGTCTGCCAGCTAGCTTTCATGTCTAAGGTGGGACTAGAACTCAGGATCTCCTGTTTTCTAGCCTGGTGCCTTAACCACTAGAACAAACTGACTTTATATAGTTATCTTTCAAGAGAAGTTTAGAAGTTACTTCCACAGAATAGTGACCACTGCTAGTTCTGCACAACCTTGCCCTTAAAGCTAAAATACAATATTAAAAATTCTTTGTGCTGTTTAGCCTAATTTCAGCAATCCTGAGACACTGCTGATATGGGATCAAGTCATGATCTACTTCCTTCCCCCATGACCTAGGTTTCCCTCTGGAATGAGGGACTCTCAGAAGGAACGTTCAGTTTCGAAGTGAGTGAAACATCCATTGTTCTGGACATCATTAGGTTAGCCTTGCAAATAGAGAAATTAAATACTACAATTCATTTATGGTTTTGAAAAAAATAATTCTTCTCTCTTCTTGTTTTCTTCTAGTTGTGCCATCCAGTCCAACCATGGCATCCTCTACTAGTCTCCCTTCTAATTGTAGCAGCTCCTCTGGGATCTTCTCCTTCTCACCAGCCAATATGGTCTCGGCAGTGAAACAGAAGAGTGCTTTTGCTCCTGTTGTCAGACCACAGACATCCCCTCCCCCCACCTGTACCAGCACCAATGGGAATAGCCTGCAAGGTAGGCCAGTCTATGCATGATGCTTTTGTCGGCATTGGCAGGGTGGAGTTGAGTAAGAAAAGGGTAATGAACTTTCAGTTACATGGTGGGGAGATTCCATTGTATAGTTGTTACTCACCCTTGGTTCCCTCACAGCCGATCTTGTTATTACCCTATTGAACTGAAATGCTGTGTCTTAAAAGCATGGTCTGAGTGTTTGCTTAAAATGAGTGTATTGCAGCTTACTAATACCAGCCTTTCTCTTTCTTTCCTTTCTTATTCCTTGTTGTTGTCTTTTATCAGACCAGTCTTTTGTGGACTCTAGCAAGTACTCCACTGCAGGGTCTCTCCAGGGTCTGGCCTTCTCCTGAAGTACGTTAGTCAATCTTCCCTTCCTTTCTTTTAATTTTGGTTTTTTTTTTCCTTTGACATGTCCACCACCTGTACTAAGAACAGCACTGTTTATGATGGTATCACAGATATCAGATTGCATGTGATAGCATATCACTAAGTATAGGTGGCACATTATGTGTTGTGTAAAGTTACCAGTCTTCTTATTTTCCCATGTTTAATGTAATACGAATAACCCACTTCCACTTGCAAACAGTACCTGGCATCTTGAAAATCTATTCAGCTGTTTTCATTTGTATCCCATCCAACAGATTGTAGCTGAGACCCTCCTCCCCTCGTACTATTGTAATTCACACAAACATGGATTTCCAACATATCTGTATGTCTGTGTCAGATTCAGGAAATTCTTAACGTGATTTCCACTCTTCTTGTTCCATTTGTAGAACATTTTTACCTTTCATGGAACCCCAGCATTAACAGATGGGCAGAGTATTTCCTGACAAGTAAAATAAGGATCAACATCATTAAAATAACATTTAGGATTGGTAACTTTAAAGCAAACAACTTCTCCATTCTTCAAACTGGATATATATGAACTTCATAATTATATTTAAATAAAGACAGGCTGAGATAATGAGAAATTTCCACTGTGATGGACTCCAATAGTCATTCATGTGATCAGGCCATCAGTAAATATTTTTACGTAGGGTGGGTATGTGAGAAATAGATAATTAAGTTTAGGATATGTCAGTGTTATATGTGATAACACTTTTTATAATGATTATCATGTTAATATATATGCCTTTAAAAAGAATAATGCATTATTTAATATATGCAGTAATAGAGCTACTAGAAAAATTATGTTTTTGCTGCATTTGTTTAATCTACTGCTTCCTACTGTTTTGCACAAAATTTCTATATTGCTGAAATAGTAATTTCCAAAAATAGTCAAGAGACAATTCTCCAATTGCCCTTCCTAAAGACAAATTGAAAATTGTCTTTCTTGCCTTTCCTCCCTCAGTCCAAAATGGCATTATTAAATGCAAATACTTGCCACTTTTTCCTATGGATTATTTTTAGTAAAAATTAAACCCAATACATCATGGCATAGCAAACATGTCTGAAGATATCCATTATAGACATTCTTCAAATCCTAACAGAGTAGTAGTTTAAATTCAGAATGTTAAAACTAACATTCCTCAGCAACCTACCTTAACAGAATGCAATTTCTTTCTGTTTTTTTTTAAGTCAATCATATTTGTTTTTAAAATTTCCTTCATTTTAATAAGCAAAGTAGAATAAGGATACTGCTCTTTGCATAAATGTATTAGTGGCTCCCTTGGGGTTTGAGATCTATTTCTTTGCCTTTTTGAATCTTGGCCTCACTCTCATTTTCCAAACCAAAGGAACTTGTTTGTGTAAATATTTCTTCTAATTCCAGGGCAGTGAGGATTAAATGTAACACTTTGAAATGTGAGAGGCCTTTTTGAGATAATCCACATGAAAGTAGAATAACCAGGTTAGGCAAATAGATGATATTTTTATCTCTGAAGATTCAAAAATTGCTTTCTGGCGGTTTTAGTCTACATTGATTACTATAAAATTTCATTTTATGTCCAATTTCATGTTCCTGTTTGGTTTGCATTGGTAATGTTGACTTAACATCCTCGATTTTCCAATTTCTGAATACATTTTTCTCATGACCAAATACCCTTATGGGCAGATTTGATTAAAAAGAGTATTGGGTTCTATGTGCAATCTGTAGTAAAATTATTTGTCATATGTGCATTGGACCGCAAGTCAGAAAAGTGAAAATTATCTACTTAACATATGGATCATATATATCATAAAAACAATTTCCTGATTTACTGTTTCATTTGCTTGTTGGAGGGCTGCCCTACTGTGCTTAACCCCCTCATAATTACTACATTACCACATTCTAAAGCATTGAGTAGAGAGACATTTCATGCTCACTTAGTCAAGAAGGGTCTCAGAATCCCCAGATGCTTCAAACAGCTCTGGGGGTAGAGGGTTACTGACACATGCTCATTCATACTGTAAACAGAAAGGACTTACTATGCTTAGAGACAAATGCAACATCCACTGCATTAGACCCAGACAGATCTTAAAGGTAAAACTCATTTATTGGATTGTTTTCCCTTCAAGAATAAAAAGTATGGAAAACAAATCCAATGCACATTTCACTTTGATAAATGGAATATGCACAGGAATTGAACAAGAAAGAGAAGAGCTAAAGAAAGTTAAGATTCATCTACAACTTATTCACTAGTCTTTAGGACACAGAGTTTAAATTGGAAAGCATCTCCTTGGCTAAAAGGACCAGAACTGCCTTGTACTAAAAACAAGCGTGGAGAATAATAGAAAGAAGAATCACTAATAAATGTGTGTCGCTCTTGAAATGGCAGCTTATTTAAAAGCTGCAAGGTGTTTAACAATGACAAAAAAGAAAAATAATCCAAAAATATAATCATAGTGGTGGGCTAATTGTGAAACACGGTCAACACAAGCCATATATTTGGTCAAGTGAATCTGCTTGGATTATGGACAAACTAAATTAAACAATGTTACCTTACACCTTGCAGTGAAGCTGCTTCTGCCCCTACTCTCACCTGCCTTCTGTGTGCTACAAAACACACTCGATGAAAGAGTGGGAAAGATAAGCTACAGTTGAACCTCATATAATTGGAAATCTAAAGAAACATATCTGATGTGTGCCAATTTATTGCCAATTAACTGTGATAGAACTAAGCATTTGAATGGGAACCAGAATATTGATTTATTGAACTACAGAAAACCAAAGAAACTGAAGACTGTTGGAGAGATGAATGGAAATCAAGGTAGTCTTGCGTACAACATTAAAACTAAAGTAAATGCCAGAAACCTGCATCATAATTCATTTTGCTGAAATTTTGTAATCCTTTAAAAGAAAAAAAGTGAAAACTTTGAACTTAAAATTCATTTTAATGAAAATTGATAACAATGTCTGAAAAAGGATAACTAAGCAATTCAGTTGTAAACATGACATCATATGATCATGCCACTCAGCAATGACAATTCCAGAAGTCTCTGGTTACAATTGTTAAGCAAGGACTATGTGGATTGTTAAATAAGGACCACATGAGACTTTCGACTTCCTGCTGGCTTCCCCATTTACATGTTGGAAGCTAGCAATGAAGGTCACAAATTGCAATCATATGACCATGTGACACTATGGCAGCCAGAACTTGAGGATCAATCATAAATACCCCTGTGTAGCACCACTGAAGAATTGCCGAGTGAGTAGTCATTAACCAAGGATCACCAGTATGACGTAGAACCTCAAACTCTTATAGTTATTAATCATATCTGACTTAGTACTTAATACTTAGAAGTATTAATTTTATTTAATTTTATTTATTTATTTTATTTAGACTTGTATGCCGCCCTTCTCCCGAAGGACTCTGGGTGGCTCACAATAAAAAATATCCAATAAAAAACATATATGCATAGACAAAACATAACACACAACAAGACATACAACATTAAAATAGTTTAAAATATTGAAAATATTAAAAGAATTCCAGAATATATCTATCCACCATCTTTAATAAAATCTTCCAAACATTAAGTAACAAAACAACTTACATACTGAATATTTAGCATTTAGCAACCAATACTTATTATTATTAAAACAATTTAAAATTTAGCATTTAAAGATACAAATGTCTCAAAATGCAGCCTGGGAACTGTCATCAGATGTATTTTTTTTTCCACCCAAGAGTTCTTAGTCTGATCACAAAGTCAGGAAAAGTTAAAGAAAGTCTTCTGTTATGAAGACTATATCCATCACACCAAATCTTTGAAGAGTGCCCCTGAAAAAGGGAAATGTTTATTATGCTACCAGAATAGGTCACACTTTTAGTATGCTTGACTCCAAAAGTTTAGATATATTTTGCTTTCTTGTCTCCTCATATTTTATTTATCTGTTGCCATTCACCTAAGTTGCCTTTTTGTTGCTGATTAGTCTTGCAATTCATGCACTTATGGCGATGGCTGTGGGAAAAAAAGAGCCTTGGTGGCACATTTAGCTAGTGCACTGGTTCCACTTAGCTCCATCTACCTGCAATTAGTGCAAATTCAAAGCTCACCAGGCTCAAGGTTGACTCAGCCTTCTATCCTTTTGAGGTAGGTAAACTGAGGACCCAGATTGTTGGGGGCAA
>JANHFM010002547.1:49015-62155 GCA_032468115.1 Grayia smithii | reverse complement strand
TAAATTGAGGCCAAAGGGTGGGGACCAGGTGAGGCTACATTCGATGTATAAGATGCACCTGACTTTTCACTCCCTTTATACTCCAAAAAATACGGTAATTGTTAAGCAGAGTGATGGCGTTGGAAAAAAACTGTCCTTGTGTCTAGTTGTTTTGGTGTGCAGTGCCCTATAGTGTCTTCTTGAGGGTAGAAGTTGGAACAATTTATGTCTAGGATGTGAGGGGTCTGTAGATGTTTTCATAGCCCTCTTTTTGACTCATGCAGTATACAGGTCCTCAGGCAGGTTGGTAGCAATTACTTTTTCTGCAATTCTAATTATCTGTTGAAGTCTGTGTTTGTCTTGTTTGGTTGCAGTTATGGAGCTGCATATGACAGATTCAAATTCCTCTGTAGAACTGAATCAGCAGCTCTTTGTGCAGTTTGAGCTTTCTGAGTTGGCACAGAAAGAACATTCTTTACTGAGCTTTTTTGATCACGTTTTTGATGTTAGGTGTCCATTTTACGTTTTGAGATATGATAGAACCTAGAAACTTGAAGGATTCGTATAAGGATATCGTAATAAATATATTTAATAAAACAGTTTATTAAAACAAATCCTATAATAAAATGTGAAATAAAAAAACTAAATAAAGATCTCAGCTCCTTCTTGAAAGTGTATATTCAAATTATTTCACTTCTTTTCTTACCCTAAATTACAGATGCTGCTCCTATGTAGGCCGAAGAGGCAATGGTCCTCAAGCAATCTCTATTGGCAAGAATTGTGATAAGTTTGGAATTGTTGTTCATGAATTGGGACATGTAATAGGATTTTGGCATGAGCACACAAGACCAGACAGAGATGATCATGTCACCATCATCAGAGAGAACATTCAACCAGGTGAGACAATTCTAGGATGGTATCCCAGATATTTTAGGCTAATGTCATAGATTAAAACTGCCATCAGGATTGAGCTTTTGAGAATTGTAGTTCTGCAACATCTACAACAGGGATGTCAAACTCAATTTCATTGAGGGCCACATCAGGGCTGTGGTTGACCTCGGGGAGCTGGGTGGGTGTGGCCAACTTGGTGGGTGTGGCCATCTTGACACCACTCCCCAAACTGCTGGCATGTTTCCTCTACGCACTGTGTAGACCGGGTCGAAGCTACGCTGGCCTGATCTTTCCTCTTCGCATTGGGTGGACTGGGCTGAAGCTACATTGGCCTGATCTTTCCTCTTCACAATGGGTAGACTGGCTGAAGCCAGCTGGCCCAATCTTTCCTCTTTGCATTTGGTAGACCAGGATGGCCCCACAGGCCAGATCTGACCACATTGTGGGCCGGATGTGGCCCACGAGCCTTGAGTTTGACACCTCTGATCTAGAAGATACCTGATGTGCCATGTGGGAATGGAGCATCTAATTATTAGTCTAATATTTTGGTAACTAAAAATTGGCTAATTTTTGTAAGAAATTGCTTTGGATATAAGCATTAAATCTTATAGTGGTAGATTAAACTTGTAATTCTCCTAATGAAATGGGTATTGTTTTAATTGGTTCCCAACATCCTTACTTGCTTCACTTCATATAAATGGTTGTCTAGTTCAGAAGTCCCTAACCTCTTGGACCAGCACCGGTCACAGCATGCCAGAAACTGGTCCGGCCAAACAAATAAAACCATTCACAGGATGCAGGCAGTACACGAAACCACGCCCCCTCTAGTTCATGGAAAAAACTTTTTCCATGGAACTGGTTCCTGGTGCCCAGAACCACTGGTTTAGTTGGTTGATATTGTTCTATTTATTACTGACTTACAAGAAATGAATATTGGATCTCTTAAGATATTGTATTTTTATTGTAGCTTTAATTATTTTAATTATTTGGTTTGTCAGTTTTTTTGGTGGGGTTATTTATTGTTACCTGCCCAGGGCCTTAGTAGTGGAATGAGTGGCCATAAAAATTGCTTATGAAGAAGGATACCTCTAAGGATGGAGTACTGTGGACGAAAAAAAGGAAAGAAAAAAATCTTTAAATGGGGACAATTATTGACGAAATTATAGAAATGAATGGACATAATGATAACCTCTAATAAAGATTAAAGCAATCTTTAATAGTCAGGTCTATAGAAAAGATAATGTCTTCTTTTATCAATCAAATCTGACTCCTGTTGACTTCATTAACACTTCCTTATAGTTTCTGAGAACAGTTATACAGTAGTTTGTCAGTTTTACCTTCAGGGATATTTTTCCCCCTAATGAAGCCTGTAGACCAGAAGTTTTCTGGTGGGCTGGCTATCTAAGTACTAACCAGATTTGATCTTGCTTGACTTTTTGAGATCAACCATGTTCAACTAGGTACTGCTCCTTTTAATGCAGTGGTTCTCAACCTTCCTAATGCTGCGACCCTTTAATACAGTTCCTCATATTGTGATGACCCCCAATCATAAAATTATTTTCATTGCTACTTCATAACTAATTTTGCTATTATGAATTGTAATATAAACACCTGAAAGGCAGGTGTTTCCTCGACCTTCCTTACAAGCGCAATGGCCCACATCTAATGAAAATAAGAATCTATGGTGCCTACTTGGAAATAGGACCTATTAGACTCGCCTGGAGACAGATAGAGGAGCGGTGTCTCGGTTCCTAAGACCATCGGAAATATGTGTTTTCCGATGGTCTTAGGCGACCCCTGTGAAAGGGTCGTTCGACCCCCAAAGGGGTCCCGACCCACAGGTTGAGAACCACTGCACTACTTGTCATTACAGTGTCATTACCAAACCATAAAATAACCTGAATTTGTTCAGGAACCTTTGGTGATTGACAGAGGTGTTTTTTTTAAAAAAATATTTCTATTTTGTTACGGTATCTTTAAATGTATCAACAAATACATTTTAGAGGGAAAAACTTACCCTCATAGAGAGAAAAAACTTACCCTCATAAAACACATGCAAATTTCTCTTCTATGCCTTTATAATTGATGGTTTTTTTCTTAATAATTCTTGCTAACAACTCAGCAGTTACAGGTGTTAAACTGATTGGTATGTAATTACCTATATCAGATAAATAAGGCTTGGGAGAAATAATTTATATAAGGCCTATAACTTCTTTTCCTCTCTATTTCCCTCCTGAAAAAGTCAGTTCAGACATGAGTATCTACCTATCTTCAGTAGGAATTGAACCTTTTCTCATGAACAGGGCACTATATGTTCAGAACATGTGTATTTTTACTCTGATACTTCTTTGTGTCTTATAAGGTCTTGGAAATAAATTATATGCAACTTTATTCTTTTTATGAGTAGAACACAACCCAGCGCTGCCTGCATTAAACAGAGGTTGTCCTTGACTTGTAAGAGTTTTATTTATTTATTTATTTATTTTATTTGTTTGTTTGTCAAACATGTACAAGATAAGTAATGGTAGGAACATATAAACAAAGGAAGTAAATACAAATAAATGGGGGCAGTAAGACAGGGACGGTAGGCACGCTGGTTAGCTTATGCACGCCCCCTTTAAGGACCTCTTAAGAATGGAGTGAGGTCCATGGTAAACAGTTTTGAGGTTGGAGATGTGAGGGTTTGAAGCTGTAGCAATGGAATCGGGTAGAGCATTCCAGGTATTGACCACTCTATTGCTGAGTTCATTTAATGACTATTCAAAGTTACAACAGAACTGAAAAAAAGACTTATGACTGTTTTTCAGTTTCAACTTTGCAGTATCCACCTGATCGCATCATCAAAATTCAGATGCTTGCATCTGGTTCATATTTATTATGATGGATGCAGTGTCCCTAGGTGATCACATTTCACATCATTCTGACAAGCAAACTCAATGGGAAAGCCAGATTCACTTAACAACCAGGTTACTTACTTATCAACTGCAGTGATTCACTTAACAACTGTGGCCATAAAATAAGGAGAAACTCACTTAACAAATGTCTTGCTTAACAACAGCAATTTTGGGTTCTATGGTTGTAAGTTGAGGACTACCTATCCTATATTTATAATTGCATGGTGAATGTTATAGCTATAATTTTAGTTGATTGAATATTATGCTAATAATCTTTGTGTGTATGTGCACATGTGTGTGCAGATACACACATGCATATGTAACTTTAGTCTTAATCCTGATTATTATATATGAGTCTCAAAGTTCAGATTTCAAATTCAGACATTTTTGTGCTTATTCCAGCCTTAATCAGATAAGTAAATTCTCACTTGAAAAATGGAGCATGTTGAGCTTCAAGCAGATAGTTCAGGTGGCAGAAATCGGGGATAGATACTGAAGTTAGTCACTTATGTCTATATAGAGCTTTTAATGTACCTGAATCCCCAATTGACTGTGGTTTTCCAATGCAAGTGGCAATATATCTTGGACTAGTATTTTTCTCAGATTCACTTGCAGATATCCCAGATGTTAGTAATCCATGAACAGTATACATAAACGTGGAGAATATACTAAATGTTCAGATCAAGCACTATTGTTTGAAAATCATCAATTTTCAACACTCAACTACCAATTATAACTTATTGTTAAGTGAAGTAATAAAAAATGCTGCGATAGGCACATTTGTGGAAATCACCACTGGAAATAGCAATAACACTTAGACTTATATACTGCTTCATTGTGCTTTACAGCCCTCTCTAAGCCGTTTTCAGAGTCAACATATTGCCCCCAATAGTCTGGTTCCTTGTTTTATCGAACCTGGAAGGGTGAAAGGCTGAGTCAGTATAGGTAGTCCTTAACTTGAGCTGGTCAGAATCGAACTCCTGGCAGTCAGCAGAATTTGTTTGCAATACTGCATTCTAATCACTGTTTTCTCTAAAAGTAATGCTTGAACTGTAATGACCATGGAATTCTTAGAAATCATGATATGATGTGTTGCCTTGACACAAAACTGAATACACCCTTAGCAATCATGACTGAATTGACTAGGATCTTTAATCAAATAATAGAAAAGAATGAAGTGATAATGATAGATTTGCTTGTCATATAAAAATTATTTGCATATCAATGGACTAAAAAGTTATCCAGCTTCTTTCTCAAGTTGATTTCACTGTGGCATTGTATGTCAGAGTGCAAGAACAAAATATACCTGGTTACTTCTAATTCCCTTTGCATATTCACATTTCTTAAACATTGTTTAAAAAAATTAAGTTATGTCTTATTTCTTTTTTCAACTATATTTTTATCAAACTCATGTCTATAAAATAATCTACAAAAAAGAATCTTGAAGTTTGATCTGATACAATTTGATTCAGCAGTGATAAATATGAAATACAATTCAGTTAATGAAAAATTAAGGTAGAGATGCGCAGATCTCTTTTCCTGTAAATGTGACCTTTTTCTCCCATTTCTCCTGTTCCATTCAAAAGGTAGATCTATCATATCCTGGGGCTGCTAATCAGAGAAAAATAAAAATAAAAGGAATGGAGGATACTGAATTTTTTTCCTGGCATCTTTCTGGTTTCAGAATTATATAAATGTATTTCATGATTAACTTCTGTTCGCTGATGAAAGCTGGGAAAATTCCATTGGGCATACAATGCAGGGTGCAATCCCTTTATCAAAGCAGGTCAAACCCTAACCCCAAGGTTGATATTCAGTTCTGTTACCACTACAAAGGCACAAGATACAATTAGAGTACAACCAAAGTGATCTGGTTTCTGGTGCATGGTGGAAGTTTCCAAAATTCTTACTGCAAAATATCAGATATCAGTGAAGGGTAGTCTTGGAAAGTGATAAGTCAAGAACCATCACCTCCAATGTCAACCAAAAAGAAAACAGAAGACACATGCACACACACATTTTGGGGGGTTTGTGTAGGATATAGTGTCTAAGGAGTGAAAGGATTTAAGCTAAAGATTTTGTAAGTCAAGGTTCTGCATTAACATTGTAATGCAGGGAGAGGGAGATAGTATTGTATTGTTTTGTTTTACAGTAGTAAAAAGTGGTCTATAGGCTTCTGGAATGCAATTGGATGGTCTTGAGGGCCACAAATTTTGCTTTAGGACATTGATTTCTCCAGTGTCGCAGCTACCCACATTTTTAACAAATAAAACAAACTGAAGTCTCCATTTGGAAAGTATAAAAGGATTCAAGGTCTAGTAGATACCTCACGAATCCTCACCTCCAGTGGGACAGGGTTTGTCTCCTTCCCCTATACCAGCTGCCTCCTATCATGTCAACAACTTTGCCAGACCTGTGGTGGGAAATCTACCCCCAAATTACTAACAACAGAAGAGAATCCAAATAATTGTTTTATTAGTTCCAAAGCTAGCAAGTTATAGCAAGTTCATTGATCTTTTGCCAAAAGCAAGACTTATAAAGTTATATGGATCTTATATAGAATCTTGATCAAAGAGAGTCTGAGCTGCCAAAGATTCTGAACACAGAAAGAATTGCTTCAAAACTGTGAAGGATAACTACAAAGGGAGACACAGGGAGCCTTCATAATATAAACTTATTGAAAACACATTCCTAGAAAGGAAGCAAAGTACCTTGAATATACAAATTGAGCCATGCTTCTAGTTGTCATTCCCAAAAACAAACTCTACCTTTACAGTGGAAAAGGGAACAGATATGGAGGTACAGTACCATATATCCTTGATCCACACCTCCTTTCAAGAGTCATGATTCATAATGATGGGTTATAATTGATTATAATATAATCAAATAATCTCTGCAAGTTCAGGTGGGCATAATTATAAAATTCCATTCTGAAAGATACTATTGTATTTGAAACTGAAGCATTCACAGACCTGCAAACACACTGTCTATGCGCAAAGGATATAAATCCTTCCATTTCCCAATATCCTGTCCGAGTTGAAGAAGCTTCTTGGATGAGAAGTGAAATGTCTTCAAAAAGAAAAAGCAAGAAAGGCCTGAAAAAGCATCTTTGGGATAACTGTTGTTATTGTTTGGCATGTTGTTTTAGAGCTGTAGAAGGATAAGGCTGAAACATACTCTCACATATCTCCAACAATAACTAAAGTTGGAAAAGTATTTTTATAAGGATTGGTTTAGTTCAATGCATTGCTGCCAAAAAGGCTTGTGACATTTGTGTATGTGTGTGTGGAGAGGGGAGGGAGAAGAAAAGTTATTTAGGAGAGGACTATTACAACTCAACAAATTTTCTATTCTGCTCTCTCCATGGCATTTATTTTTATTTAGGGCATATTTGGTGATGCTTTTATATTTATGCTCATTTCTTCCCAGTGGATTTTCTTGTATGTATAATTTAATTTACTCTGAACAAATAAACTCTTCTAAGTGGTCTGAATGATTGCTACCTCAGTGAAATAAACCAACAGTGTTTACTCAGTGCATAATACATCAGCATATACTAATTGTGACAAAGGAAAGAAAACTTCTGAACTGTACCCATTCTTTTCAAAATTGTCTCCGTTCTTATACTTCAGAAGCTTAGAAAATGTACAGTATGTCACAGAAGTATTTACATTTTGTAAATATTTAAGAATATCTTTTCATGTGACAACACTGAGGAAATGACATTTTTGTTGCCAGCAGTTTAGACATTAATGGCTGTGTGTTGAATTATTTTGAGGGGACAGCACATTTACACTGTTACATAAGCTATATACTCACTGCTTTGCATTGTAGCCAAGTGTCACATGAAAAGATACACTTAAATATTCATAAAATGTGTACTCACTTCTGTGACATACTGTAAGTATTTATGTATTTTTGTTGCCCTGAAAGAGTTTAAGAAGGCTGGCAAAACCACTTTGGGGCATCAGTACATTCACAGATGTACACATTAAGATGTATGCATCTCCAAATAATCTGACTCTCTAATACCAATTTTGCATGCTCAGTCTTCTCTGTGTCAATGCGTATAACACTTAACTCCTCTTTACATCCCAGTTCTGCCCTTTGAGTGCTAAACAATACAGAATCACCTTCTAACAGCTCTTAATATATATTTTATTTCAACTATCACTCTTATTTGTCAGGTGAGTTCTTCACCCCAGCAGGTGTTCTTTAATAGTGTTAAGGAATAAACAGAATTTAGAGACAGACTTGTGCTGCCATTAGCTAATAGGTTATGAAGCAAAAGGGACTTCTGTTTAACCTCCCTGCACTTAGCTCGCTGTTGGGAAGAAGAGGAGGGGGAGAAAATGGTATAAGCGAACAAGCTAGCTTGCATTCCACATTTCACCAGACCCTAGGGAAGTAAGCCTGAACCTGTAACGTAGTCCTTTCGATAAATAGATGAATGAATATGGCTGTCATTATATAATAATTCAGCCTGGCAACTCTTTCTTGCATTTATTGTCTACCAAAACTGTACTTGTGAGTTCTGCAAAGTTCTTGACCTCCATGACAGAGCCAATGCTATTAGCCTTCCTTGATGAACAGAACAGAAGGGTGTCCATTGAATAAAACCATGGAAGGCCTGCCAATCCAGCAGCCCATCTGCACAGCAGCAAGAAATGTTGAAACTAAGAGAAGCACACAACATACAGCTCCTTTCTTCCCTGGTATTCACAGCAAGACTTTCCTATGACTCATTTCATCCCCAACCTAATGCAATTGGAAATATGCTGCTGTGATTTGTAAACCATGGTTTATGGTTTAGCAAATGATAATTGCTCAGCCAATGGTATTTTCCTTAAACCATAATTACACAAATTTCTGACTTAGCCCAATGTGTAAACTCATCCTCTGTGTCTAAGATATACAATAAGCAGTTCCTAAGGAGAGTCCCAGAGTCATTTAAAAAAAAAACAATCTAGAATGCTGGGATTGATTTTTGCCTTGACTTCTTAATAGTTTTTCTCAACAAAACAGAGCTCATATAATTGGACTAGGCTTATGCAGATGAATTGGTAATCCTATTTAACATCACTTCTATTTAACATCTACATGAAATTACTGGGTGAGATTATCTATCACCATGGGGTGAGATACCATCAGTATGCTGATGATATCCAGTTATACATCGCTGCTCCTGGTAAGCTAAGCAATGCTGTTGATGTCTTCTCTTATTACTGGAGGCTGTGTGGATCTGAATAAGGAAAAACAGGTTTCAACTGAACCATGGCAGGAGTATTTTTGGATTTGGGGATCTTCTCAATACTGGGATCTATCTTTGGAGCTGGATGGGGTTACATTGTCCCAGACAGACCCAGTGTACAATCTGGGGGTCCTTCTGGACTGACATCTTCTGCTTAAAGAATAGATGGCAATTGTGGCCAGGAGGGCCTTTGTGCATAGCTTTGTGTTATGCACCAGTTGTGCCCATTCCTAGATTAGAAATAATTATCCATATTCCATAAATATCTATGGCTTATTTAGCATGAGAATAAAGTATTTATTTCCTCTCCACATGATTTTTATATTAATGGATCTCCTAATAATTTAATTTGTTGACAGAAAGAGGGAAGATCCAAATAATAATATTCTTCTATAGCAATCTATCATGCTGTATACATGTAAAATAATAAAAAAAACACATCATATAAAAGTATTCAGAATGTGATATCTCACATCAATTTTCATCATAAACTCAAGTACATAGATTTGTGTGGCTAATATTTATAGCTACCTTAGATTATAAAACAGGTAAAAAATAAAGTTGGTCTAAGAAATATATTCTGAAGGACTTTTTCATATTAAAATCACAAATGCCAATTGTGCAAAACATAATATTCAATGTCATTGATCTCAAAAACTTATACATTATTGCAAATTTTAGATTCTAGTAATTTCTCATACTTTCAAATTAGAATATTTGCAAAAGTCATTGAGTTACATTTGTATAGAAAGTCCAAAGTAAGGCCCTCTGCTTTTGTGGTAGAATAGTGGATTGCCATAGGGAAAAATTATTTTTGCCATCCTGGCATAAATTTGTATCCTATGAGAAATGAACTGAAAATTGTTGTATGCATTATATTGGATGAGTAGAAATGTGTCTGTCTGTTTATCTTTTTATCTTTTTGTTGGTCTAGTCTATCTAATGCCACAGTTATATCATTAAGGTTGTCCTAAGAGGTTTTTCTAGCTTATTAAGAATAATGTACTAATGTAGTAAGATTCACAGTCAGATGTCTCCAGATGCCATGACTAATATTTCTAAAGACTTATGTTTCTTAGTAGTTGCAACACAACACTCTATCAGTATCATGTCCATTATTAGCAAATATATTTTGATTTGTCTTCAAATCAAGGATATTAAGAATGTTCTACAACTGCAGTTTCATAATTCCATGTCAGAATGTCTTTCCTTTTGTCCCTCCTATTTCATTCAAACCATTGTTTACATTATTTATTCATGAGTTAATCCATTAATCTATGAATTAATGATCTGCGTTTTTTCATAGCCTCTTAGTCCATCTTGGGTTATATCATAGATAATCTTTTTCCGATATGTCTATTCATGTGATATTAATGTGGTGCATTTCATAAGACATATATCTGCAAACTTATTGGGAAATTTTGATGCTAACCTAGAAAAAATGCAAAGCATATAGATTGAAAGGCAGTAAAAAAATTAGAACTCAGTTATATAAAAGAATAAACATAGAAGCCTAATTCTAAATTATGTAACTGTTGAAATTTCTGTAGTTGTATTTTTTTTTTATCAAAACAAGAAACTTCAAAGACCATCCTTAGGGGAATTTTTTTTTCCTATTGTGATGAAATACCATTAAGAAAAATAATTAATAGAAGAACATAAAAGCCTTCTGTGTGATTAACCTACCATTTCTGGGCTGGAGAAATCCAGAATACCACTATATAACAGTATATAGCAGAAACTCTTTCTTGCCATTTAGTGGCACAAATACAATTGTTTCAGGATCTACAGTACGTACATCAATATATATAGGAAACATTTGAATCAGTGGTGGGATTCAAATTTTTTTACTACTAGTTCTGTGGGCATGGTTTGGTGGGCATGGGATGGCTTGGTGGGCGTGGCAGGGGAAGGCTACTACAAAATCCCCATTTCCTCCCAATCAACTGGGACTTGGGAGACAGATGGGGGCAGGGCCAGTATTTACCAGTTCTCTGAACTACTCAAAATTTCTGCTACCAGTTCTCCAGAACTGGTCAGAACCTGCTGAAACCCATCTCTGATGTGAATGCAATGCCTTGTTAAAAATGTATTGTGATTTTAAAGCCAGTGTATGAGAAAGCAGCAGAAAAGCATTCAGCAATACACTGCTCTATCTAAGTTATAAATTGCAGCTTTTCAGAAGTATGTTTGACCTACCACCTTGATCATGTACTCTCTACATGATATCTAAGCCCAAACAATTAGAATCATCTGAATGGAAGTACTATTCAAGGCAGTAGCTTTGTTCCCAACTGTCAGCAGAAAACCGGTTCTAAATCATACAGTTGTATCTTCCTTTGGCATTATTTCAGATGAAGGGATGGCAATAGTGATGGAGGATATTCAGCAGCCTTTTAGAACCAGGTCTCAAACATGGATGATTCTGAAAATGTTGTCCCATACCACCACACTAGGAAAGTGTAAACAGTTAGTATGTTTGATTGCAATTGTTTCTAATTCTAATTAGAGGTGCAATTACTATGGAAGATCCAGTTATGACTATCAATTGATCCTTAATTGAAATAGTTACTCTGAGGGCTCTAGGTGGGGCAAATATTCTTAAACAAATAATAATAATAATAATAATAATAATAATAATAATAATAATAATAATAGCAGTAGTAGTAATATTGTGGTAATCCTCCACCAGTCCTTGTAACCCCTTGTAATTGTGGTCTGTAAGATTTATGCAATATTGAGCAACTTCTGTAATTTTTTTATGTTTTTATTCTGTTCATACTGTAAATCCTTGATTTTAACCTTTCTCCTTTGCTTCTGAAGAGCAAAATCATGAAATATTGCGACCTGGCCATTGGAACTACGCAATTATGGATGAAACATGTAATAGTGATACCCATTGTCATCAGGGCACTTGGTACCATGTCTAAGAATTTTATAAGATACATCAACAAATTGCAGCTTCCTGCAATAACACCAGCAGAACTGCAAAAAACTGCATAACTTGGAACATCGTACATCTTAATAAAGTATTTGGTTGATACCTAGGACACTGGCAGCAACCCGTATCAACCATTAGCACCAGTTAATGTGTAATTTGTGATGCATTTTTGAATGTTCAGTTGACTGAGTTTCATGTTTAATGAATAAAGTAAATAATAATAATAGTAGTAGTACCATGTTTTCCCCAAAATAAGACCCTGTCTTATATTTTTTTGAACCCTGAAATAAAGCGCTTGGCCTTATTGCCATGTGCTTAAAAGGCCAATTGGGCTTATTATCTTATTTTGGGGGAAACAGGGTAGTAGTAGTAGTAGTAGTAATATTGTAGTAATCCTCCACCAGTCCTTGTAAACCCTGTAATTGTGGTCTGTAAGATGTATGCAATATTGAGCAATTTTTGTATTTTTTATGTTTTTATTCTGTTGATACTGTAAATCCTTGATTTTAACCTTACTCCTTTGCTTCTGAAGAGCTTTTGCCAGCGGATCTGCTTTCATGCAGAGAGAAAAACATCATTCCACCAGTAATTTATGCAAATTAAACAACTGATTAGCATAACACTTCTGCCAGCATTAGAGGTTTGCAGAACGGGTAGATAGGTAAAGCAAGCTCCTTAGTGATAATTAACTTTATATTTCTTCAGTAAAAAAAGTTAAGTATAATATCACCACCAACAAAAAAAAATGTCAGTATCAAAATTTCTTGTAGTACAGTAATGGTAAAACAGCAGATTGCCATTTGCAAATGGTCAGCATTTTTCTCACTGAGAATGAAAACAAATATTATTAAATAAGATGAACAGCAACTTTAAAGAATATGGGAACTGCATCACTTTCGTATACTACTTCAACAGGAAACTTACTGGGGATATGTATGAAGGCAGAATAAAAAATAGGCAACGTGGCAGCCACAAACTATTGAAGAAATATAAAGTGAATTATCATTCAGGAAATTGTTTACCTAATGCAGGGATCAGCAAAGTGCGGCTCTAGAGTCACATGTGGCTCTTTGGGCCCTCTCCTGCGGCTCCCCGTCAGATGATCCCACCACTGGGTGGCCCTGCCTCTCCCATGAGATGAGGGAGGAAGGGAGGGAGGAAGAGAGAGAGAGGGAGAAAGAGAG
>JANHFM010002547.1:18610-37712 GCA_032468115.1 Grayia smithii | reverse complement strand
TGAAGAATTTGTTTTGACTTAGTTTGGACTATGCTGAGAATGAGTTAATTCTCAGCTGTTCTAATAAAATATGTTTGTTTAGAACTGATTGCGGCTGGTAATACCTACTTGAGCCTAGGCCTCAACAGTGGGCCAATCTTTGGGATGGAAGAGTCACCGCTGCTCGCGAAGCCCCACCCTAGCTCTGGGGATAAAAGGCAGGGGGCAGAGATGAATAGATGTGGCACATGACTATTCATCTCCCTGCCTGACAGATTTGTTAGCCTGTGTTGAAAGAGAAACTTTTTTTGCCAGGGCTGCTGGCGCTCCTAATAAAGGCATCATTTATTTAAATACAGAAAGTTTGTATTTCTGTAGAAAGGGGAGCTGGGTCAGAACATTGCCTATGTGACATCACTACCTTATGAGCTAGACAAGCTTACCAGGATGATTCAAGAGGCTGATTATCACCTTTAAATCCTTACATAGAATAGGACTGTTTTGCAACAATTTCTCTCTACAATAGCAATATATGATAGCTTTGCGATATACTTAATTTTAGAAAAGTGGGGAAGACCTGACATTTTCCCCAGGTGTTTGGACCCCCTTGAGTCAATATTCATTTTAATGATTTTACCCCCTTCCACTTATCATCTGATAAAATCCACAAGTGATGTAACTTTGCCTTTATTCATTTGCATTCATTGGTGCTCATTGGAAAACCCTAAAGTGAAGGATTGTCTGCCTCAAACTAACAAACACCATTCATTTCTCTAGCAATTAGTCTCAGCCCATCAAACACTTTGGTTAAGCCCAGAAGAATATTTCATTTATTTAGATAAATGCCATTTGCTTACTTATGGACCACAACTCATTCAACAAGGAACAAGCTGTTGTAGTTTAGGCTCCATTTTTCATTTTCTAAAAAAAAAAAGGAAATAAAACAAAACTAGCAATCAGGAAACAGATTTTTAATATTCTGAAAAAGAGTGTTGCAGAAAGATTTTGAAAGAATAATGAAAGAAAAAATTAACGGTTTAACAAGATTGTAACTGACTTGAAAACCCTTTACACTATTATTCAATTACTAAAAAGACCTCAATAAAATTATTCTTTCATTTTCTCACAAATATATTTGCTTGTTGTTGTTAAAGCATTGGGATTCTGAATACTTCTCCTTTTTTAATTTATTAATCTACAAAATGTATATACCTGTTGTGGTCTGCCAGCAGCCTGTGGAGCTGGCAGTGGAGTTGAACAGTGAGGAAGCTGGGGAGAAACATGGACAAGTCCTGGACTCTGGAGAAGGCCAGGATGAGGGCTCTGCATCAGAGGAAGAGATGGGGCCAGGGCCATCTGGGAGCAATGCGCGGACTCTGGAGCCTCCACAGGTGGACAGCAGAGAGGCAGAGGAACAGGAGGAGCTTGTTCCTAGTGCACACATGAGAAGAGCTGCCAGAAGGCAAGAACAGTTAAAAGAAAAAGGATGACTCAGGAGTAAGGCCAGGAGATGATTTTCTCCCCCCATAAGGCTTAAAAGAGCAGCAATGGCTCTGGCTTTTTGTAGGAAAGCAATGTTGCTACAATTGTTTATAGTCGGTGTCTCTTGCTTTGAACTTCATGGGGTTTTGCCAAGAAAAGGCTTTGGCAGGGTGCCAAAGAAGACAAAGGTTTGTGATAAAGCCGAAGGACTTTTTATGAAGGGTTTGTTTTTGGAATTAATTTGGACTGAGAATGAAGTAATTCTCAGCTGTTCTAATAAAATAAGTTTGTTCAGGACTAATCACATCTGGTAATAACTACTTGGGCCTAGGTTACAACAATACCTCCCATCTCACTATCTAATGACTCTGAGCAGATAGCAAGTTTAAAAAAACCTATAAAAATCTACACAAAAGTAAACAAAGTCAAAAAGATGGAGAAAGTACCACCAATAAGAGTTGTGATGGCACAGTGGTTAGAATGCAGTACTACAAGCTAACTCACTGCTCATTCCAGGAGTTCAATTCTGAGCAGCTCAAGGTTGACTCATCCTCCCATTCTTCCAGGGTCAGTAAAATGAAGACCCAAATTGTTGGGACTTACTCTGTAAACCACTTGGAGAGAGGGCTGTAAAGCACTGTGAAGCGATATATAAGTCTAAGTGCTATTGCTAATGCTATCAATCCACCAACCCTCTCCAAGGATGCCTAACACTGTTCAACTGGATCCCTATGGCAGTTGACAAAGCCATCTCTTAATGCTCTGCTGGAAGCCTGAAGAGGGGAGGCCAACCTCACCTCAAACGTCAAGATGTTCAGGACCAATAGTGAAGAATGCTCTTATTTTATATCCTCCCAGCCAAAATTCTTTGGTTGATGGGGTCCATAACCTGAAGGAGGGATAGATTGCTTTAATTGGGGTGAGATGGTTTCTTAGGTAACTTAGGCTCATGCTGTGAAGGGATTTAAAGGTGATAACCAGCACCTTGGACAGGATCCAGAAGCAGATTGGCAGGCAATGCAGCTCATGCAGCAGAGGTGTTACATGTGCAATACTAGGCTTGTCCCAAAGTGTCCATGCCACCACATTCTGCACCAGCTGAAGCTTCTGGATACTTTTCAAGGATAGACCCAGGTCATCTGGGATGTAGATGTACAGTTGGATATTACTTTGAATATTGGATCCAGTTTTGTTCACTACAATACAAAAAAGATGTTGAAACTCTAAAATGAGTGCAGAGAAAAGCAACAAAAATGATTAGGTGGCTGGAGGCTAAATCATATGAAGAATGGTTGCAGAAACTGGGTTGTCTAGTCTATTGAACATAAGGCCTAGGGATAATATACAGCAGTCTTCCTATATTTGAGGGGCTGTCACAGAGAAAAAGGGGTCAACTTATTCTCCAAAGCACCTGAGGGAGGACAAGATGTAACAGATGGAAACTTATCAAGGAGAGATCCAACCTAGAACTAAGGAGAACTTTCCTGACAGTGAAAACAATTATGTTAATCACTGAAAGAGCTTCTTCTAGAAGTTGTGGATGCTCCATCACTGGAGGTTTTTAAGAAGAGATTGGACAGCCATTTCGTATAGGGTCTCCTGCTTGAGCAGAGGGTTGAACTAGAAGACCTCCAAGATCGCATCCAACTCTATTATCCTATCCTGTCCTGTCCTGTCCTGTCCTGTCCTGTCCTGTCCTGTCCTATCCTATCCTATCCTATCCTATCCTATCCTATCCTATCCTATCTTATCTTATCTATCTTATCTTATCCTATGCCTTTCTGATATTATTCCTAGTATATCTTTATTACCCTGTATACTTATACACTTTCTATAAAGCCATGTTGGCGAACCTATGGCACACGTGCCAGCGGAGCCATTTTTCCGGGCACACGAGCCATTGCCGAAGAAAGATGGAGCTGCGCATGTGTGCACTTCTGGAGACCCAGCTGGTCCTGAAGCTCTCATGCACATACATGTGTGGTTGTGCATGTGCACAAGATGACTGGTGTGCAGCGCACACATGTGCAGATGGCACAGTTGTGCATGCACTGGTGGGGGGGCATGAGCTCAACAGCTCTGCGCATGCACTGATGGCACGGTTGTGCACGCACTGGGGGGACCGCACACGTGACAGTTCTGCACATGCGCAGATGGCATGGTTGCACACACGCCTCAAGGGGGGTGGCACGGGAGCGTGTGCTGTGCGTTCCTTTTCGGCACTCAGTGCTGAAAAGGTTCACCATCCCTGCTATAGAGTATTGTAAATCTTGAATTACCTGGATGAACTGCAGTAGCACTTCCAGAAAGTTGCACCTGAAATATATTTTCAAAACATGATGTTTGAAGAAATTAAACCCATAATTGGTATGAGTCATGGTCTATGATACCCTGACCCGTAATGTATTAGAATTTTTAGGAGAAGGATTTTTTTCCTTTCTCTTTTCAGTCTTTAATAAAATAAAATAACTTTTCATTTCAAAAATTAAAAACTTAAAAAGTTTCAGTTGATATTTTGCTCTCAGAACATCTGAAATCCACACAAGAATGTATAACCAGCAAGCTGTATTTAATGACTGTATATGATAAAGGCCTGGAGGAACGTTGTCCATGGGGTTGCAATGGGTCGGACACGACTTTGCAACAAAAAACAACAAATATGATAAAGTGTCCTAAAAGTGCCCATTAAAAAAAAAAGTTTTTTATTAAATGTCCATGTAGGTTGTCACAAGCATTTAAAATCATCTACCTCTTTCAGAATTTTATTTAATAAAATACATTATGTATTCTTATATTGGGTTAATGTAGTAAATTAGAATATCTGCCCAATTTCTGATATAATGCCAAACTAAGCTAAATATTTTTCATTGCTTAGAGAATTGTTTGGAATTTGATTGAATTGGGTCCTACACTCACATACAATCAATGTCACTGTAAAAATTCAGTACTGAAAAATGTACTGGTGAGGCTCCTGCAATTATAAATTAGACATTTAGACCTTAAACCATTCACAAATTATATAATTAAAGCCAACAACATTTCCATAATTCCCCCCATAGTTATGTTTCTTTTAAAACATTGAATGCTTGTAAAGTTCTGTTGTTTCTTTCCCCACCCTGACATGATTGCTATTGTGAAGATTATGTTTTTCATTCCATGTCTTCATCAATGTGATGGTTATAGCAGCTTGTGAGAATATCAAGCATGCACTTCCAAAACTGTTGAGTAAGCAAAAATAAGGCTGTTCCTTAAACCCTTCACAGTTTATAGCCACATTTACATAACATTAAATAAGTCAACAAAGGCATCATTAGCTCCCATTAAAATATGAGCGAAGGAATTTAAATGAACAAGACAAGCTAATTGGTAAGTAATGTTGTGTATCAAAATTATGACTATAAGATTCCACAGTTAATGAGAAGTTCTACAATTGTGCTTCCTATACATTTAAAAAATTAAATTAAAGGTGAACATAGTCAGCCAGAAAGTTTTCAAGGCCTCATTTGGAAATACATGTAAGTATAGGCATTTGAAAAGTGCCAATGTTGTATCATCTTTAGCATCTAACTCAGTTTAGATACATTTTCTAACTCAGTAGGAAGATCCATGCATGGGTTCTTAAGGCGATAATCTCTGCATTATGAACATCTGCATTAAGACTGAACTACTAAATGTGGATTGATTGCATCTTGAAACAAATCTATAGGTTCATCCTGATTTAATATAAATAATGATGGAAAATCATTTTCCTATTTGTTTTTTGCACTCACTATATAGCTCAGCAGTGGGTGACCTGTATTCCACTAGACCAGAGGTCTTCAAACTTCACAGCTTTAAGAGTTGTGGACTTCAACTCTCAGAATTCAGAAGCTCTGCTGGCTGGAGAATTCTGGGAATTGAAGTCCACAAATCTTAAAGCTGCCACGTTTGAAGACCTCTGCACTAAACCATTAGTCTCCAACCTTTCTGGCTCTGTAGATCAGTGGCAGAGAGGGGGGAGAGGTGATGGTTTCATGCACGTGGCCACCGCTTTCAGAAATGGAGTTTTGTGTTCATTGGCCACTTGTCCAGTATCTGGCCACAGACTAGGGGTTGGGGACTCCTGCACTAGATTACACATGAATTGCAACATGGCTATCTGTTGTTGTTGTTTTTAAGATGCACTTTAGATATATCCACAGGGTATAATCAACAAGTCAGTGGTGATGACACTGCAACCAAAGCTTTATTTTTATGTGCATTGCCACTCTCTTGACTTTTTTTGACTACAATTTGTGGATGCCGCTGAATGTCTTAATCCCTGATTAGGTTCAGTACTTATTTTCCTAACTTCTCATCCCCAAACCTCCTCAAATGCAGAACCAGCACAAAAGAGTAGATCTTTTTTGACCACTGCCAAACCTCCCATTGTATATCCTTTGGCAGCTGTTTTTTTTTTCTCTTGAAAACGCAACCTTTTTTCACAAAGTACCGTGTTTTCCCGAAAATAAGACACCGTCTTATATTTTTTTGAACCCCAAAATAAGCGCTTCGCCTTATTTTTGGGGAGGTCTTATTATTTAGGGGCACATGGAACAAGATGGGGCTCCTCTTGCTGTCTTACCTGATTTCCAGCTCTGTTTCAGGGAGGGCTTATTTTCGGGGGGAGGCTTATTTTAGCGCATGCTCTAAAAAGCCCGATTGGGCTTATTATCAGGGAATGTCTTATTTTCAGGGAAACAGGGTATCTATTCACTCTGAATGTATCCAGTAACTAGTAAAGCACAATATTAGCTAGTATGCCACTTTGTTTACAGCATTATGAGCTGTGCATCTACGTGTATATTTGTGTGTGTGTGTGTGTGTGTGTGTGTGTGTGTGTTCTCAGCATGAGATAAACAAACTGAAGTTGCTTCCCCCAAAACACTGGATAGATGTGAACATGGCTATCTTTTGGATTCCATGCTTCTTGAAATTTTTTTAATGCAATTCTCAACTCCAAATTTTCATACTTTAGGGGGAAGGCTATATTCATAACAAAAATCATACACTGAATATACAGTATAAAAATAATTATGAACTTTCAGGTGTATTTTTTCATTCCTAGATTACCAGAATGATAGAAACGTTAATTCCCTTTTTGAATAAACTATATAGCCACATACTCTGTAAATCAATTTTTTCTCAGCCAAAATGTCAATGGATAGATTTAATGAAGAGTTCCTTAGAAGTAACAAACATTCCCAACACAGGCACAATCACTTATTTTTACCACTCCTATCATCCAGTATTCTCTTGACCTCAAAGGACCCATTACATGATCCAAGAAAGTGGAACAGTCATGGAAGCTGAAGGCAGAAGATGTAAAAGGATAAATAAATACATTGAAAGCAAATAAATATAGCTTTGTTTGGATGAAAACACTAGACTAGAAAGCCAAGTAATAAAGGACAAGGAAAGCAACTTGGCTGTGCTTATAATAATATACGGAATCTCTGTGAATCATTACATGGTTTATTAAATGAAAATTTTGTTTGCCAATGATGAGTTAGGAAATTTAACACCCCTGGTTGGTTTTCTTCTTCTTTTTATGTTTGTCCAGAGTTTTGCAGCTTTATATGCAAGCTTTGTCCTCAGGGGCTCATTAAAAAGACCACTGTTTGCTACTCTGATTGTCCAGGGAAATCAGCAACAGATTGCTATTAAACCCTGGAGAATATGAGCTTGAAATTCTTCATGCATTCATAACCAGCAGCAACAGAATCCCTCTTAGCCTTTAGTGCCAAAGGGTTAATTTTATCTCTTCTATCACTGTTGTCAGGATGCCAATAAAACAGTGTGTGATCAGTAGGTGAGACTGACCACTTAATACAACATACCTGCTCAAAATTGGCTTAGATTTCAGGAGACAAAAGGGCAGGAAAAAGTAACAGCCCCTCCCTTCAAATACAACTGCATTACTAGGGTTTACTTACAATTCTCTTCTGAAGAAATGCTTAATGTGCTGAGGATTTCCATTCTTTTCATCCATTTATCTTTGGAGGAAAAAGCAAACAGCTTATTCCTGTGACTTCTGACAGCAGCATCCTTTTGATTTCATGATATACAATTGTAAATTAGTATCCCTTAGGTATCCCTAAGATTTTTACTGACTGTTTCCTAATATGATTCAATTGCTTATTTGTTCCCCGTGACTATCATTAAGTGTTGTACCCTATGACTCATGCCGAATGTATCTTTTCTTTTATGTACAGTGAGAGAGTATGCACCAAGACAAATTCCTTGTGTGTCCAATCACACTTGGCCAATAAAGAATTCTACTCTGTTCTAAATGGGATTCAGAAACAGTTTAAATTAGATCTGCATGTTTCAGGGTAAACCACTTTGTGTCTTGTTAATTTAGGTATCTCGCAAGTTCCTAATTTACTGACTTATTTTAAGTTAAAAAGAGACATCCCTATGTCTCTCATAAAAAGAAGAAAAAAGATATCAAACTGAAGTCATTGATGAAAACTATGGTGTCATATATAGAACATAGAATAATGGAGTTGGAAGAGATGTTCTACTCCAACCCCCTCGTCAGGAAGGAAACCCTATACCATTCCAGACAAGTGGCTGTCTAATGTCTTCATAAAAGCTTCCATCGATGGAGCACCCACAATGTCTGAAGGCAAAACTGATTCCACTGGTTGATTTTTTTCCTCACTGTTAGGAACTTTATCCTTAGTTCTAGGTTGTATTTTATTTTTAAATATAAGTATCATATATTTAAAAATAAAATAAAAAAATCTATTCAATTAATCATTAAACTAAGCAGGTGTGAATTAAGATGATACATGTAGAAACAAAAGCGTCATAAGGCAATTATAAAAAGCTCAGTTTTCTCTTAGGATATGCCAGGCTAGTTCCAGGGTAACATAAATAGAAATATATATTCTTCTACTAGTGGTAGATAATATTCTTCTACAAGTGGTAGATAATATTCTTCTACTAGTGGTAGCAAGATCTGCTGGGCTGTGTAAACAATAGCAGAGGGATGAGTAACCTGAGACCCACCAAATGTGTGGCATTAGAATCTTGAACAAAGACTACATTAAATGAAAAAGAAATGCTGTGAAGTATGGGATTATTCTTAGAATACAGATAGCATAACAGAGTTGGAAGGGACCTTGGAGGTCTTCAAGTCCAACCCCTGCTTAGGCAGGAAACCTTATACCATTTCAGACAAACTTCCAGTGTTGAAGCATTCACAACTTCTGGAGACAAGCTGTTGGATTACTTGGATCAGCAGCCTGATTCTGGCATTTGAAAGGTCTCTTTCTTGGGCTTTCATAAGTGCAGAATTTTATTGGGCCCAACATGGAAGAAATCATATGCCTTCCAGCTTGGAAAAAAGGATTCCCAATGACCCTGACTGAAAATACTGTTTCGCCATGTTTATTAAATGGGAATTGCTGAGGGAAACTGGTATTGCAGGCTAACTCTGCCCACAGCCTGGAGCTCAATTCTGGTTGACTTAGTTTTCCGAGGGTCAGGGTCAGTAAAAATAAGGATGCAGGTACAATATGCTGATATTGTAAACTGCCCCAAAAAATGCTGTAAAGCATTATGGGGTGGTATATGAGTCTAAGTGTTATTGCTGTTACTAAGGCTCCCATCCAACTAGTCCAAGGAAACCACTACCCCAAGTTATAATGAAAATGATGAGCCTATCATTAATTTCAAAAATGCTTGTTTGGTCCTTGAGCAAGGGCTTGCACAAGCAGACTCAAAATGTTCAGCACAACATCCCAAGAATTCTACTGCTTGTGCTATTTCAGTGACTCCATTTAAAATAACCCAAAGATACATTTCTGACACTGAGAGATTAATATCCATTGAACTTCCCATTCTCTGTCAATGTATTTGTCCTGTCTGGTAGCTCATTTCTCTTCTCAGGTATGTATATCTCTCCTTACCATACCAAGAGTAACATGAAGTTTTGGAGGCTCAGGTGGCCCATCTTCAGCTTTGCTAGCTTTGGAATTTCAGAGTTCAGCCTCTGGTGATGCTCAAGATGGCTGTTATCGCAATCTACACATGAAACTTGCCTATGGTATTATTATCCAAATCTGATGGATATAGATTACGACCACCAGCTGTGCACCATGTTAGTTTTATGCTCAGCACAGAACAATTGCTGAGATGAAACAGCCTTTTAATTCCTGCTGTGCTGACATTTCCTTACACAGGTGCCATCGTCCTGCAACTTTGCTCAAACTGTTGAGGTTGCATGGCAATAAATTGAGGACAAGAAAAGAATCACATTATCAGTACCTGGGGAGAAAAGGCTAGCAAAAGAAAAAATACAAAGGAGCTGCCAACTTCAATGCAGTTGAGTTCACTGAAAGGCGTAGGGGAATGTCATAATTCCAGAGCTCCTGCATCCTCTGATGAAATGGATATACAGAATTAGCTGCATGAATGGCAAATGGAGAAAGCAAAATTAAATGAAAATTCTTTTTTTTAAAAAAAAAAATTAAGACCCTATGGGGGATTTAACTCTTTTTGCATGGGTGATTTTAGACAAATAGCCTAATGGGATCAAGTAGCTACTGGCATCATTTGGTACATTAAAAAGGTGCCTTGTAACAAGATTCTGGCAACAATTTGCTGATTGATGCCAGATCTCCAGGGATTCACAGAACAATATTTTCCCAGTCCTGCAAAGAAGGGTCAAACCTAGATCTTATGCAAACGTAGATCTTTCTCAATGAACTACAGCCCTATCTGGCCTATTTCTAGAACATACACTTTGTTTTATCTGCTTTATAAAACAAAACATTGTGTTTTCTACATTGTCAACCATTTGGCACATTTGACATGTATATGAATTATGTGGTAGAATCCTAAAAATCTTCCCATGTTTTGTCCAAAATATTTCTTACCACCTTCTCCCTAATTTTGGCATTACAAATTAGGGCCAGTCAGAATTCCCTGCATTAAAAACCCAGAAGAGCAACTATTTTCCCCTTCAGTTGCTTCCTGCATTTTTCATCTCCCCCAATTATGGAACACACTTCTTGAGGCACTGGATATAGTTCTTGCTCTTTTCATTTTCAGAAGAGAAATTAAGACTTTCTTCTTAAGAGAAGCATTTTCAATTATAAAAAGCATACTTTAATGTTTATATGGGTTTAATTATATTTTATTTTATATTATTAGCCATTCTAGCAGGATACAAATTGAAATAATGCATAAAATAAAACAATAATACATACAGTAATGGTTATATAAGCATAATGTTACCATTAGATATGTTCAATGGGCATTTTTTCTTCTTAATCTATCAAATATAATGCAGGCAACTTCCAAAGTCCCATTAGTATGTTTAGTAGCAGAAACAAGGAATTTAAGGACAAATCAATTGATCATGACTTCACTTTTCCTGGAGGATGAGGTGGAGACTCTCTGACAAATGCTTATTGACTTGCCATTAGGTACAAGACTGATAACTGTTGATGTTACAAACAAAACTTCAGGCTTCTTTGACCAACATTATTAAAAATTTGAGGGCAACAGAGCAAAATGGAAGCTTGGGCAAACCAACAAGTTAAATAAATCACTGAGCTGCCCTCTTGGAGGTACAGTACAGATGGTTATTCATTGATTGGAATTCTTGATAGACGTGTCCCCAGCTATGAGCCAGAGGTGGCTGATGAACTAAAATAGAAGATGCAATCACTGTACCAATCTTGCCTTTTGCTTCTTATTTCTATACCTAATGTTGTCAATATTTTTATAGTTATGATTTTAATTGTAAGCTGCCCAAAGTCACCTTGCAGAGTCAGAAGGGTGGCTTATAGATTAAATATATACATTTTCCTGCCCAACTAGCTATTTTGATAAATATCACAAACAAGTGATATTTGTTTCACTTATGTAGTGAATGTAATGTAAGAATGGCAGAATTGAAAATATTGATTGTTGGGATCAAAATGGAAGTCAAAAGGAAAGGATGTGGCATACTTTACATCAAACAGAGTATGTATCACTTGGTTAACTGAAAGTAAGACTTTAAAAGCTCATTAAGAAAACTAAAATAAAAGTGAAAAATGTGAATTGTTATTACAAATTAATATGGTAACATATGGTAACAACAATGCCCATCTGCATGTTTACTGAATGCTCAGTGAGATTCACTGTGAAGGAGGTTGACAGTTTTACTTTCTGGAGCTAAAAATGAAAGAGTATGCTGGAGAAATAAAGAATAAATAAATAAAATAAAGAAGAGGGTAATTCCATGGAGGAACATAAACCTGGGCAAGATTAACTCAGCAGTTTAGGAGATGCTTTTGAATTATAGATTTTGAAAATGGTTACTAAGAGTGCTGTAAGCGGGACCAATCAATTGGTCTTGGACCAAATAAAAATCGACTAATCTCTTGAAGCAAGGATCAGAAGCCAAAAATCATTTGGGATATGTGATCTGAATAAGGAAGGCAAATAGACATATGAAGCTCAAGAAATAGAAGAAGGGATACATACCAGATAAGACAGATAGATGGGATCAAATACTGGGAACAGCATTACGATGATAACTGTTTATACAGTTACGAGGGATTGAAGGCATCTTTCTGTCTATTTACGCATGTATGCATGTATTCAAGCCTGAACATACATCATACCTCATAGAATCCAACAATTGACTACAATGACTTACCTTTTCATCCTTTCAGCCTCCAAGAGAAAAACTAGATCAGGGGTGGGCAACTAGGGAAACTTTACAAGCTGTGGACTTCAAATCTGCCGGAGTCCTTTGGGAGTTGGGTGGCATGTAAATCAAATAAATAAATCAAATAAATAAATAAATAAACTCCCTGGAAATACATTTGGCATACTGGGGAAATAATCTGGTAAGCACCCATCCTCAGCTTGACCTCAGGGGTGTTGAGATTGCAGATCCCAAAATTCCTAGCAATGTAATTGTAAAACATTTAGAGAACGTGGTTCCATGACCAGTACTATATTTGTTGAGTTCAGATTCAGAAGCAAGCTTGAGACCTGTTGCAACCAAAATATCCATTCAAAACAGCATCAAAGCAGTATCCATTCAAAACAACTCTGCTATGCAGTACTATGAGAGCTGTGCAGTTGTTTGAAGCCCATGGAAGATTTCTTCTCTCTCCTGTAATCTTACCACTATACTCTATAGTGCTAAAAAGACTTAGTTCTTTATACAGTTAGAGGAAAGAAGATCAGCTTGCCCCTACCAGGCCTTGATATCTGCATTCAAGATACCGTCCCTCCCAGGGGTGGGTTCTACTTACCTTTACTACCGGTTCTGATGTTGCACGTGCTTTGCACGTGATCGGCGTGCACACGTGCACCAAATGCACGTTCCGTGCATGTGCAGTAACTTTTTTGGGGGAAAAAACCTCCCAAAAAGTGTTCTGTGCATGTGCGGAGTGCGCGGAGTGCAGAGAACCGTAAATACGGGCGCTTGGGTGGGCCCAGCTCTCGGTTGTGGAGAACCGGTTCGGTGTTGCTATTAACACATAAATGTGTTTTTATAAGAATGCCACAAAATATCTTCCTCTTAATTAATAAACTCACCAAAATCTAGTATTAAAATGAATATATTACACATGAAATAATATACTGTATTTACCAATTTTTTATTTAAAAAATAGAATTATGTTTTTCCATCCCAGTTATATTAATATATTACTGAGCTAAATGAAACATGTTGCCTATTTTTTTTTAAAAAAAGGAAAATTATTTTTATATGGCCAAGAAATAAAAAAAAATCTATACATCTGATACTTCTGCAGGCTATCTTGAGTTCATTATTTGGCCATATAAAATGCTTAATTTTTATTAATATATTTGTTTTCTTTCCCTTCTAATAAGAGAAAATGGGTGAAAAGAAAAAGATACATGGCTTGTTTCAAAATCCATGAAAGTTGGTTACTCCCAAAATTCCAAAAGGATTACATGCAAGTATCATCTGGTAAATATTATCCTATGTTTTTGTCTTTGCTTAAGTTTTTAACACAACTTGACAGCCGATGGTATTGTGCCCACATTTCAAAGTGAAGATCTGCAAACAGATGGCAGAAACCCAACATTCCTTTCTATGTGGACCACAATGTCTCCAGCCTACAAGTGTTTGCTTGTATCAAGTGAGGTGGAAAATAAGAATTTTCCTAAAGAAATGTGGAAATCTACACAGGCAGTTTTGCTTTAGCCATCCATTCTGTTTGACAGATTAACCATTTCACGCACTTTTGACAGCCTTTCCTTGGATTTCTTCCTATGGTCACTGGAATAAAGTAGTAGTGTTCAAATCAGCCTTTAGAAAAATTACTTTTCTCAGTGGTCCTTCAAATCCTATGATTTCTCAATAGGGGTGCCAAGAAACTGGGCAGGGGAGGATCAGGAAAATATCCAGACAGTGTTACTATCTCATCATAGTTGAAATACTATGGGGGAGATAACTGGGGACAACTAATTGCTTGCTTCTTCCGCAGAATTAGAACAATTGATTCCTGCTGCCTTTCATAGGGTGAGATCAGTGATATTGCCCATGATACTGGGAGGAGATTTGCATCAGGATTATGTGAATTTGCCAGCAGCCCATCTGCAGATATATATAATATTTGTGTGAGTGAATGCCGCTGAATGTGTGTATGTGTGTGTGCTTGTACGGAGTTCTTGGCATTCAGTTGAGCAAGCAAGATGACCCACAGGGCTTGACAGATTGCCCATGTTTAGGCATAAGTTGTCCATAGTGTGCGAGCAGAAATTTTGCTGTCTTCCAGAATTATAACCTGACTTGCCAAAGTATCAGTGCTACAGCTGTTACACATCTTGTTATGCTATTAGACTGATGCAGAATGATCATCTTCCAAAGGATTTTGGCACTTGCTGCAACTCCTTCTAATACCACAAATAAGGAATCCATCATTAATTGTGTTGATGACAAGGAAATGGCCAACAAGGCCAAGCCAGACTCAGAAGCAGAGCATGAGACCAAAGATACGAAGGAAAGAAGAGCCCCCTTTTATCACCAATTAGGCAATATTTCCTTTTTCTTTTTCTTTCTTTTTTCTTTTTGTAAAAGAAAATGTGGAACAACTGGTAACAATTTGGATGCATAAAATTATTATCCATCTGCTTAGTCTGAATTGGTCCCAGCTGATGTTTGTGTTTTCAGATGGGAAGAATCACAACAGTTCAATGCAGACCCTTAGGCATGTGAAAGAGCAGCTGCGGGGAGCTTTGAGCTGGCAGAAATTTTGGAAGGAAAAATTTGCTTCCATGTAAAAGAGAATATAACCTCTGCAGGCTAACACTTATACACTTGTGCTTCCCACTCTCCATCTTGTAAAACTGTCAATAGTTTATCAATATGCAAGATACTGAATCATGAATATCTGGATGGAGCAATAATCTGAGAGTTGCCCTAGTCTCACAGCTCCTGCTGGAACATCAGATGGTCAATGTGGCCAGAGGTCCCTTGCACACTCCATCTTGGATACTAGTTGTATTAGTCCTGGATTGGGGAGATGGGGTGGGGGAGCTGCTCATATACAGTAGTCATCTCCCGATTTTTTGTACTGCAACATGCTCTATGTGGGTCACCTATGAAGACCATTCAGAAAATTCAGTTGGTCCAGAATGCATGATAGTTATGGACATTTCTCATTCACCTATCACTTCCTATGCAGAGGGCATAAAAAAGGTCTTGCAAGACAATAAGAAAAACCATTGCCAAGGCAACGATCAGACAAGTGTGGCTTAAATCCATTCCAAGAAACTAATTAGAGAAAACATCTAAAATGCTCTCTTACCTTTACAGGAAGACCTTTACAAGACGATCATCTGTGGGAAGTGTCCCTTCTGTCTTTAAAAGTGTCCAAACTGAGGTCATCCCATAATAATCTATATGGTTTAACTATGAAGAAGTACTTATTGTTGTCCTGAATCACCCACTATTCCATATTTTTGAAGTCAAGTATTAAACCCAAAAATGCCACCAACAATAACAAGCAAAAAATAATAATTAAAAAATGCTCACTTGGCACTTTTGCTGCTTGGTTCATGGTTGCATATGCCTCTATCACATCCCCTCCAATGCTACATATACTTGGGGCAAAGAACCTTGTCTTGGTATATTGTTCCAGACTGCATTTCCCATTTGGCTAGCTCTGACTTCATTCATATCCTCAGTTAGAAGTCCCCAGGCAATAGGACTGAGAAGACTCATTGAGATGTTTGGAAAGCAGTCACAAACAGAAGAAGTAAATAATCATCTTGACCTCCCCAGTTTGTTTTCCAGAGGGAGTAGCCAGATGTTCTTGTGTAGGAGTATAAGGTACATATGAGTGGAATTATTTATATGGATTAGTAAATTATATTCTCCCACACTTGGAAAAGCTAATAAATAGGAGGACCAGATGGAAGTAAACACCTCTGTATCTGGAAATAAAGCACACAGTAGTCTCTCAACAAAATGTTTTGTTGTTAAAGGTGGCAAACCATGACTGCAGTTTCTTCTTCCTTTCTTTCAATTTTTTTTGGGAAATAATAATAGACAGTGTGCTGTTGTTGCATAAATGAAAATATTTCAGGTAATTTTAAAAGAAATATTGGGGATTCCAAAGCAACATTAGCAATGCTTCTTTGTAACTGGGTCCCATGAAAAGTATTGTCACAATCACTGGTTTATCGCTGTTTTATTGCCTTAAATTTATGTTAGCCACTCTGAACGGCTATCTCCTGAAGAGCAGGATATAAATTGTCTAAATAAATAAACATGCGTGTCATCATCTACACTATAATAAATGCACAAAAAAGGAATATTTTTTTGTCATCCTTACTGATAGGCAACTACTCTCACTCCCATGTACCATCTGAAGTTCTTTGCCCCATTCTCTGGGCACCCATTCTTTCTATTATCCTTCTGCTTATAATACAGTTTAATCTGCTCATGCTTCCCTGCATGGAACGACTCATACTCTTTCCATGCAGGCAGTGATGAGGTTTACACTAGCATAGTTTTGATGGGAACATAAGTCTTTATGAGATTATGAGTGTCATAGATTCTAGACTGGATGCCAGACTAGATTCACTGCAGCAGTTAATGTATGGAAGGCTTTGGGGAAGGTGTCCCTGATCCATAGTATGGGTGTGGATGAACACTGTTTTTGTTCCTTCCACGCAGTGAGCTGCTTCAATAATATATTTTTATTGCTTCATTAAATTTCCAATCAGCCTTTCCTCCATAAAATCAAAATAATGTATATGAAATGCCCCCTTCCAAATGTTTCCCAGAACTACTCTTGGAGGACACTGAGCAGACAGTGAGCCATTGGCCAAACTCACCCAGTTGAACCTGGAATTCCCTAGTCCTAAATTCAACAACTTAGTCACAATTCTACACTCTTTTCAGTGTGCACTTAGCATTCTAGCTTTAAGCCATATTTGTACAACTGATTTTAAGTTGAAGTTGTTGCATCTTACTTATTTTGTACATTACTCACTTGAGGCACTCTGCAAATGATGAAAATCCTACTATTGGGCAAATAAATCCTTAATTGTACAAATAACTTATCAATTCTTATGTTTTGGAGCAATGTTTAATCATGGTTTAGTAATAAAATATACTCTGGATGGCAGCTTGGAATCTCCAAGCTGCCATCTAGATTGTCCAACATGCTCTGTAGTCAAGGTAACTTGCAACACATAAGCATTCACAAATGTTGAGTGATATTATTAACACAAAAAACAATCTACTGAAATAAAATGCATTAAATAGAACAATTCCAAACCATAGTTTGTTTGTTTATTCAATTTCTATAGCCACCCTACTCAGTGAAATGAATCTGGGCAGCTAGTTATTAAGATGGATTGTTTTAACAAGTTATTATGAGAATTTACTCCTATTTAGAATTCAAAAATACATTGAAGTGTAGATAATCTAATTTTTCCTTGGATGCATCAGAAGAGGATAGGTGGGAATATACAAGTTCAAGGTCACCAGTTTTTTAATGTTAGATAGAAAGACCAATAGATTCAATCAGGGATTTTGGTGGCAGCACTCATATGTAGATTATTTGCAGAACAAACAAGCTCTATTTTGATTATTACAAAAACTATATAAGGACTTTAGAAAACTCAAACAGCTGAGGAGAATACAGAGAACCTGAGCCTATGAAAGGAACTCAAAACAATAGTTTATCCCTAGATAAAAGTTCTAGGAAAATAAAGTAATAAAAATCAAAAGAAATCAATATTGTTATAGGCAAAGGTCAGGTTTGATTACTAGGATAAAATTGAAAATTTCCATTCTTTTCTACCATAACGTTTACATGTTTAGGATCAAAATAACCAAAGCATCATAAAAATGCTTATAATGAAATTTAAAAAGGTAGATGCTAGTGTACAATCAAACATCCCCAAAGATACCTAATACTTTTGCAAGTGAAGCTGGATTTGTTTAGCTTCACCATGTCATAAAATTTAGGAAAAAGTGGAATTCCTGTCCTTTCCCAACATTTTTTTCCTAGGAAAAAAGCCTCATTTCATTGTAGCTTGCATTTATCCTATCATTGATTCACCACTAAAGCAAACATCCACAATTCACTTCCACAGATTCATGGTGGAATTATTTTTCAACCAGTACTTAAGGTGCCAATTTATGCATATATTTCAGTTATTGCTGGGCAAAAACAGAAAGAAATCTAATGAATAAATAATATCAATAAATACATTACAAAAATGCTTATAAAATGAAATAAAGCCATTGCAATAATTATAAATAAAGCTGTTAGAATAGAAAAAAAAGGGAGAGGTTGGCTGGAGATGCCACAGAAATTATGGGACTTTAATGAAAGCAGGGCCTTAGCTTTCCATTCTCTATATCCTTATTTTATAGTATTGGAAATTCCTGCATGCAACAATATATAGTCAGATGATAATTGATAGAGCAAGAGAGGTATTTTGTTAAAAGTCATTTCAGATTATTTATCCCTTAACTAGGGGTTGCGGGTCAATACTGTGCCTGCTGACCATCTATATCCTACCAGATTAATACTGCCACTCTAGAATTAAGGCTTTGTGTGTGAGCACTTCAGTCCTTTCAATGCAACAGCTTAGCTCTGTGCCCTTGAATATTTGTAACCTGATGCTTTCTGCTAGGATGATCCTCATTTACTGAATGACTTGTCTGTTTACTAGGAATGTCAGGAGACTGAAGGGCCATCGGTGCTGTTTGCTATGAATATCAAGAGGCTGAGATTCATAAAAATGAACAAATATTTTCTTTCACTCATGCCAACACAAAGTGCTGAGAGATTCATAAGTTGTTCATTTATTGCTGAGAAGAAAGAAAGAAAACACACAAATGAACAACCCCAAATTGGATTCTTTTGTTTTTGGTGACAGGTTTGAAAAAGCACAATAGTACTGTATCAAATGTTATGTTTAGCGGGGGGATTTATGCATTGATTCTCAGGGGTAGCCAGTCTGTTTAGACTTCACACAGTTTGTTCTCTGTACTACTAAGATGCTTGTGACTGTTTCAATTGGACAAAACACTAATAATAGGCATCTATGGAGATTCTCAATCATCCAGGTCATGATTGTCCCAAAGGTGCTTTTTCAAAAGGCAGCTGGG
>JANHFM010002545.1:37158-49696 GCA_032468115.1 Grayia smithii | reverse complement strand
AAAGTGGTGTTATTAGCCATCAAACCTCAAAAATACACTTTTCCCAAAAGGTTTTCACAATTTTGGCCACTACTGTAGCTGCCATCTTAGCTTTGTCTCCTCTCATGAATGCCCACATATAGACTGAAACTACTAAGAGATTTAAGACTTGCCCCATCCTCTTCCAAGCAATATCCTAAGAAAAAAAGGTATAATCTTTAATTTCCCATAGTCAGGCAATCTTTAGGAATATTTATTAAATTAGGTTTCAATGTTAGTGAGAAAGCAGAAAGCAGGCAAATATAAATGCATTGACAGACATTTGATATCTATGTTCACAATAAAACCTGAAGATTCTGAGTTCTAATCCCACTTTAGGCATGAAACCCGAATAGGTGACTATGGGCTACTTACTCTCTCTCACTCTGCGATGTCAGGCCTGGGTGACAAGCTGGTCAGTCAATTCCTGTTACAATAAATGGATCAACATTTGGTTCATTAAAACCAAGCAGACCCTGTGGGAAAACTAGGAAGAGAAAAAATAACATTCATTCTAAAGACACAAGGTCAAGTGACTCAGGGACTCACACTGGTCCATGTAAATTATCTTTTGTTAACTGACAAATTTTGCTTCTCTGGGACAGGCTTTGAGAGAGATGCCATTTCTACTTAGACAACAGGACAAATCAGGGTTGCTGTACATGCAATATCCTCCTTGAGGCTTGCAATTACAAAATAGATACTTATTTCTGAACTACAACAGTAGACTTTTTGAACAGGCAGTAGAAGTCCCTAGCAGTTAAATGTAGCCTCTCTGGGAAGAAATTGATTATTTTCACTTATTCCAACCTGAATTCAGTCTGGATTTGGGGCAAAATCAGTCTTAGTTCCTTGATTAAGTACCTTCTTTGGGAAAGAGCTAGGGGAGATCTATCTCAGTGGCCTTTGATGGTATTGATTTTACTAGACCCAGGTTCTTGAATTGGGAATTATAGGTACTTTTTTTGCGGTAACTCTTTTCTAATTGCAAGGGTAATTTCTGATAGATCAAAATCAGGTTGAACAGTGGCTGCTCTTGACTCATGTTTCCATGCAACATGGGTGAATAAGCTTAGGTGGGTAAGTAGTTGTGAGGTTCCCAATGCCTAATAACACTATGCTCCTCTTGAACCAAAACACACCTGCATTTTAAAAAAGTGTTGATATCTGTGAAGATCTAGCTAGCTTCTATAACAGTAACCATTTACTGTACATCCAGTTTTGGTTATTGGTGGTCTTTCTGCAGAGAGATAACCTTGTCAGTTTGATACATGCACTTGTAACCTCACGATTGGATTTTTATCATGGTCTTTATCATGCAACCAATTATCTGGATCAAAGGGATGGAGGAGAAGAAGGTTTTACATGCAAATAATACAACTGGTCAACAGTGGGGAAATTATTTCAACCCAGTCTTCCTTCTTCAGCCATGTCATGGAAATGGGGATAACAGTAGAGGGCTAACAGAGGGGTAATCAAGGCTCCTGATGTTCAAGATTTTTGTCTTTAAATCTGGAGCTTTAAGTGGAGCAGCAGCAGTCAACATGACTGCCATGAAGCTGGGGACAGCCTGAATACCTAAGAAGAGTGCAGGAGCGGACTTCGGTGAATAGTGTGTGAACTGGGTGAGAGAATATTTTCTGTTAAAATTTAACCCCAAGGAAATCTAGAGGGAATATATATCTGGAACTATTTGTTAAAGTGGCGATCAAGCACTTTGAAAAACTACTAAACCAGAAGGAGGAAAATCCAAGAGAGAGGAAAATTTTTAAAAAATATTATATATATAACAGACATTACAGCAATTTAGTACTGATTTAATAACTCACAGCTTATTGTAAACTTGGACATTCAACTCTTTTCAACTTTCTTTGGGGCTCTTTTTGGTTCTCGGTTTGCATATCCTTTTGACTTGATGATCATGACTTCTGAAATTTTATTTAATTGTTTATTGAAAAAATCGATATACAATAAAACCGGGGGTGGGTTCTACTTACCTTTACTACCGGTTCTCTTCCTGCAGGCCCGCGCGATCAAGGAAAAAACTCAAAACAAGCACTCTGCGCATGCGTAGAGCGCTATTTTTGGGGTTTTTACCAGAAAAAAGTAAGTTCAGGCCCGTGGGTGGGCCCAGGTCTGGGCCGCGGAGAACCGGTTCAGTGATGTCACAACATCACTGCTACCAGATCGCGTGAACCGGACCGAACTAGGAGCAACCCACCACTGACTAAAACTCTGGATGGCTTTAGTTGGTTAGATGGTTACAGAAAAGCTTCTTGTCTCCTGCCTAAACTTTATTGCTTTATTTGTTTTATTTGAGCCATAAAGCAAGATATGTTGTACCCTGCATACCACTTATGGGTTATTGTAATGATAAATGGTTAAGATCTATTCTAAAATAAAAATTAAATATTCTGAGTTTGTTTCAGGGTAATCTTTTTTTACTAAGGTTTATGACCAAAATTAGAAATACATCAAGGTATTAAGAATTAATTAGGTGTATCACCAGCTAAAGAAATCTGATTTGATTAATATCTGGGTTCATGAATCAGTTATTTAATCAAATATATTTACATAACTTTTGCATATAAAAATTACCTTTCTGAAGGCAAAAACTGCTTTATCTTTCGAAGGTACATGCAAACTTCATAGCAGAAGGTATTAATTGGTCTAGTATTGATTTTTGGACATCATAACATTTTAAGAAGGGGTGTCCAGAGTGAGACCAAACTGAGAGCCAGATTGGTCCAGTGATTAAGGCATTAGGCTAGAAAGCAGGAGACTATGAGTTCAAGTGCTGCCTCAGCCATGAAAGCTGGTTGGATGACTTTGAACCAGTCACTTTCTCAGAGCCCAACTCACTTCACAGGACTGTTTTTGTTGTGGGGAAAATAGGAGGATGATGATCATGCGTTGGATATGTTTGCTGTCTTGAGTTATTTGTAAAAAAAATAAAGACAGGATACAAATAAATAAATAATGGAGGTAAAGATATTATTCTGTACTGTAAGTAAACAGGGAGCAACCCAGGGGTGAAATCCAGCAGGTTCTGACAGGTTCTGGCGAACTGGTAGCAGAAATTTTGAGTAGTTCAGAGAACCGGCAAATACCACCTCTGGCTGGTCCCAGAGTGGGGTGGTAATGGAGATTTTGCAATATCCTTCTCCAAGGAGTGGAGAGGGAATGGGGATTTTGCAGTATCCTTTCCCTGCCATGTCCACCAAACCACACCCACCAAGCCACACCCACAGAACTGGCAGTAAAAAAAAATTGAATTTCACCACTGGAGCAACCCTGACAATCACTAGCACTGGTGATGTGATCTAGTCAAGTAATGAAATGTCTACAACAGGGGTGGTCAAGCTCAAGGCTCATGGGCTGGATCCAGCCAACAGGATGCTTAGATCTGGCCCGTGGGGCCACCTTGGAAACAGTGAAGGACTGATGTTTGGAAATAAAACATCAAATTCCAATGGGGGAAATCGTCAGTGATTGGCTGATGGTCTTATTTATAGCTATGACTGTTTTTTTTCTATATATTTTTTTTCGTTATACTTGAATGTAGACATTTAATTTTTTATATAGATAGAGAAAATTGTAAGAACTTTATGTTGAGGTCTAGGACTAGGCTCAATAACTTCCACACACGATGTATTAAAAAAGATATTTATTTGTAAAAGGTATCATGGCATTGATGATGATCTGCTTCCCTTGCAGGTACAATCAAAAAAGTGTGGGAGGAACCTTGGCACAGGTTCTTATACAGTATGGGAGGAGCTTAACACAAAAGGTAAGTCACATGTAATTTACAGATTTAACGCTTTGACTGAACAAACATATTAGTTGGGTATTTCACTCTAACACATAGGTTACTTTTCCAGTTAGAAACTCGATGGTCAATTGTTTCCTTTCAATATTCTGCTTTCAATCTTGCTGCTTTCAAGAGGGTTCCCTTGCTCACTTCCTTCAGCAGAGGCTCTTTTGCTTTTTTTATGTAGTCATTTAAGCTGTGTTTTTCCTCTTCCACAGTTTGTTTCACCTGTATGAGTCCTCTGCCACCCTGAGATCTAGGCAAGTACAATCGATCAGTATCACTTTTTGGTGCAGAGCATGGTGCATTATCATTAGTTTTCTTCTTTTTTTATCCAAGTTATCAAGTTCTAGCTGAGTCCAATCAATTATTCCAGCTATGTATTGTATTACAGGCACTGCCCAGATGTTAAGTGCCTTTATGATATTTCTTTCACTTAGCTTTGATCTCAATGTTTTCCAGACTCATTTAATGTATTTTATTGATGTAGCTTCCTTGATTGTGCAACAGAGACTACCAAAACTCCTAGTATGTATATCCTTCTTCAATATTACAGCTTTTATCAACTTTTAAGTATCAAGTTCAAATCCATCATCTTCAACAATTTTTCCTGCCTTAAAAGTCATTTTCTATGACTTTCTCTATTTTATGGTTCTACAAGTTCTTGCTTGCAGGCAAATGAAATTTCTTGCAGATCTTCCAATGCACCATTATCACTACTTTGTAATGCTGTTGCTTGTAGTCAGTCTGGGCAATCTTCTTGCAGCAGCTTACCAGGTGGCCCATTTTTCTTCACCTTCTTTGCATAGGGAACACTTACTGTCTGTCATTGTCTTCTCAATTCTAGCTTTGTATGCATTTGTCCTTAAGGCTTGGTCTTATGCAGCCAGAATTAGTTCCTCAGTCTCTTTCTTCAACTTTCCTGCTCTTAGCCATTGCCAGATCTTGTTATTATTTGTTTTCCCTGCTATTTTTTAAAAAATGTACTGGCCATGTATGCTTTCGGCATTTGGTCTTTCTTGTAGGCCAGTTTGGTCTCTCCAGTAATCAATAAGCCTTCCTGGCATATTAACTTCAGTGCATCTTCTTCATTGTCCTTCAGATATTCTTCCAAAGGTCTGTCTTCTTGTTCAACCATCTGATGTACTTGTAATATTCCACACCGTGCTTATACTTGATATTGTAGTATTTGCATCTTTTAACGCTTGTGCTAGCTATTTCTTTGGAACAAGCTTCAATTCAGGCAGTCTTATTCTGATGTTTTTGTGCTGTTCTAGATGTTCAGTTATTTTTTGTTTCAATTCTTTACTTCTTTAGTTAGCAGGCTTTGTTCTTCCTGAGACAGAGGCCTGGTTTTCAAAAGAAAAAAAAATGTATATCTCTGCTGGATTCTTCTATTGCCAACTGCCCCTGGTTGCCTCTATATTCTGAGTTACTTCTGGCAAGGCTTTGATTTCTTTCCCCTAGGTAAACCTTTGCAGTTCTTCCAATTCTGCTTCTGTGAATATTTCATTTCATATTATAAATTGATATTGATCTATTAGCTTCTGTTCTGTTATTTCTGATTCTGGTTGTTATTCTTTCCAGAACTGGTGCATTTGTTTAAAATATCCTCTTTTTGTTGGACTTGATCTATAGCATCATTATTTCTTTGCTTTCAATCACTATGTATTTGTGATGGGTAAGCACTTTTTCTTTCAGTAGTTCTGCAGCTGCTCAGCCAACAGTCCTGAGTCCAGTAGCCCATTTTCCATCAAATATCCAGGAACTCCAACATCTAGCATGGATCTTGTTAACCAGAGTGACACCTGAGCAGTATGGCTTTCTGAAATGTATATATCACCATATTTTTAATGGGAGAGAGATGCTTTGTCTGATTCTTCTGATGAGACTTGCCCAGTATAGTTGAACCTCTGGCATAGCTCTCATCTTCCTCAGAGCACCGAAGCCCCAGAACCATATCAAGATAGTGTCTCATTGGGGGACCAGAAACAAATTCCTTGTGTCTGATCACATTTGGCCAAATACAGTATTCTTCAAGTATGGAAGTACTACATGCGTAAATATTCAGTACCATTTACCACTCATAGAGTAAATATCCTTCACGTATGTATGCAGTCCTCAACTTATAATTGTAATGGAGCCCAGAATTTCTTTAAGACATGACAGTCATAAGTTGTTCATTCATGTAATCAAATCTGATTTTACAATTTTTTTGCAGTTGTTATTAAATGAATGTCAATGTTATTAAGTGAAGACAATGGTTATTGAATTAATATTGTGGTCATTAAGCGAATGCATGTATCCCTTGAGGGGGAAATCAACCCCATCCCTAAATGCTATCTAACAACAAAGTACTTGTGTCCAACTGCAATAATTTTTAGAATTTGCTTCTTTCCCTTCTTCAAGGCACATTCCTTTTTATTTTTATACTTCTTATGAATTACTTCAGTTGTTAGGTCAAAAGTCATAGAAATGGTATTTCTTACAGATTATATATAAATATTTCATTTGATAGAATAGATTAATATTTAGGTGCTTAGGTTTCTCCCCAATCTATGCACAATATTTCTAAAAATAAATGTGCTATGCTGAAATCTACAGTGAATTTGCACATTGGGATAAAAATAGTTTTGAAGACTCAGCATAAGAAATGTTTCTTCATTTATTGCTATATAGATTTTCAAGGCTTCTAAAAATTTTAAGAGTACAAAGTGACCTTTAAATATTGACAAAACTTGTCATAATAGTAATTCAATGCTGATGTACTGTAGAATATTTGTTGTGCAGTAATTTACTTGTAAAGGGTTCTAAGTGTGTCCTGCATTACATAAAAATGAAAAGCATAATCACATAATTTATATTTTAAAAATAACGGTGATTTTTTTTTCTGTACCAATTGCTCCCATTTAAAATTTCTTCTGCTCCTTGTACCTCAGAAATCTTTCAAATAATGATAAAAGGTTCTGTTAAATCAAAATGAAAACGTTTATAGTTTCCATAAAAATGTCACACTTTTAGAGCACAGCTACTTCTGTGGCATTATTAAACCTAGTTATGGAAAGCTGTTGAACTGCATATGAAGAGATTACAATGAGCATCCATTTTGATGAAAAAAATCTGCCAGTACAATCCAGAGAGAGTTTTTTTTCCTAGTGCTACAGAATTAATGTAGATGTCAATCTCAGTGTTCAAGCTTTTACTCTACTCAGTACCACTGGAACAACCACTATTAATTCTATATATACTGCAACCATATTACCCCAATCCTGGCATACTTACTGTCTGTTGTTATGTTTCTATTCTATGTGGACCACACAGCTGCATCATAGGCATCAATATCACAATATCACAAATTCAACAGCTAAAATGTGACTTGTTATTTCATTTTCATATCAGAAAATATTTTGTCCATTTGATTTTCTATATCTGTCAGGTCAGATGTTAATAAGACAGGTTAATGAGACAGGTTTCAGTACCCATAATATATTACTATGCTAATTTATTTATTTGTGTAGTTATTAAACCTGTATGCTGCCCATCTCAACTCTTTTTATTTCTTATCCATTGGTGATAGTCAGGGGTGGGTTCTACTTACCTTTACTACCATTTCTCTTCATGCACGCACTTTGCGCATGATTGGCGCATGTGCCAAATGTGCGCTCTGCGCATGCTCATTTACTATTCTACTTGAAAAAATTTGAAACAAGCATTGCGCATTTCATTTTTGATATTTCAGTATATTTGATGTGAGTTTGTGCTTGGATGTGATTTTGGCAACCATATCATTGTATGAAATCATACAATATTGCCTTCTGCCTAAATAGATTACTGACTTTAGAAATATGATTTTGCAATCTGTATTTGCCAACTTAAAATCTGATATTCATCACAAGAAAAGGAAAACAAAAATACACAAGCTGGAATTTGTTTTTACATCTTGTTCCTCTCATTAAAAATGTAAGTCAATTAGGCCAGGAGTCTGCAATCTTAAACACTCAAAGAGCCACTTGGGCCCATTTCCCACAGAAAACAAAACACCAGGAGCCACAAAACCTGGGTGGGCGTGGTCAACTTGACATCACTCACTCCCACCATCACATGACACCCCCTAGCCATCCCTACCCAGGTTTTGTGGCTCCAGGTATTTTCTTTTAAACAGGCCTCTCTCTCTCCCCCTCCCTCTCATCTTTCTCCCTCTCTCTCTTCCTCCCTCCCTCCTTCTCATCTCTTTCTCCCTCTCTTTCTCCCTCTCTCTCATCTTTCCCCTCTCTCATCTCTTTCTCCCTTTCTCATCTCTTTCTCCCTCCCTTTCATTTCTCCCTCTCTCTATCTCTCTCATCTCTCTCCCTTTCCCACTTTCTCTCTCATCTTTCTCCCTCTCCTTCCTTCTCATCTCCCTCACTCTCTTTCATCTCTCTTTTCCTTTTTCCCCTTTCTCTTTCTCATCTCTCTGTCTCTCATCACTCTACCACTCTTTCTCCCTCTCCCTCTCTCTCTCATGTGTGTGCGTGTGCGCGCGCACGTGCGGGGTTTTTCTTTTGAACCATTTCCAAAAACAGGCAAGGGTTGGGGTTTTTTTCCCTGATGTTGTTCTTTCTTCTTCTTTGGGTGTTTTTTACCATATGATTTAATTTTAAATCAAGAGTCATTTCAGGTTCCCAGATAAATGAAGCTCTTTCATCTCACTGCTGCGGCTCCCTGTTGGATGGCTGCTCTCCTTCCCCACCCTTCCTCCTCACTCCTCGCCTGCCCTGAGAAGAGAAGGGTGGCAGAGGTGAATGGAGACTTATTCCGTATTTCAGAGCAGAAGCGAATCACCACTTTACTTGCCTCTTTTTCCGGCCCTTGTTGGGAGACATGTGAGTTTCTCCGCCCCAAGATACTGGCTGCGGGCATCTCTTCATAGTCCTATCGCCACCTCTGTGGCTGCTTGCTGCTCTTGAACTTAAACTTAGCGTGCTGCACAATGGGGGAGATGTCGTTTTCTCCTTCTCCTCCTGGAGCCCATTACAACATGCAGCCAGTGTCTTGGCGCAGAGCAAAGTCACATGTGTCCCCCAGCAGCCGAGGTGCGCACAACACCAACAAGGGTGGGAAAAAGAGACAAGTAGAGGGGCGCTTCGCTCCCGCTCTGGAATACTGGGCGAGTCTCTATTCGCCGCAGTCACTCTTCTCGTCTCAGGGCAGGCAAGGGGGGAGGGACAGGGCCACCCAGTTGTGGGATCATCTGACAGGGAGCCGCAGGAGGGGGCCCAAAGAGCCGCATGTGGCTTGCAAGCCACGGTTTGCCGACCACTGGCCTAGCTAAATCCCACAACTTCAAGCCAAATCCCATTATTATCAGTGAACCTCATAGGTACTGTGCGTTCTCTATGGTATTCTTAACTAATCTTGAAATAACTAACCACTGAAGGGCCTTTACTCTGGCACAATGTCATGCCCTCCCCTCCGCTGTCCTTGAGTGCCAATACAGGAAGATCCCCTTCCTAGACAGACTTGTGATAAGTAGCAAAAGCAGAAAATGCCCTTTTCCAATGCCCGTATTACAGAGACATCCCTACTAGTCTCATCTCATCATTATTGCATAAATACTCAGGGTGCAAGGTCAACTTTACACCTCCCTGCTGCTTTCCAGATACCAACCTTGCTACAACATAATATTTCCAGGTTCTGTGGAGGAGCACTTAAAATCTGAGCTCAAAACATTGTTAGAGACCCCACATACCCACTTCACAGTCTGTTTTTGTTGCTCCCCACTGGAAGGAGGTTTCGAAGTATTTCTAGCAGGATTTCCAGATTCTGTAACAGCTTTGTTCCCTGTGCCATCTGTCTGATAAACTTGCAATATTCGTTTTTCTTCCCATGTATATGTATACATCCAAACTAGACTGTGTTGTTTCTCTGTGTCATATAATGTATGTGAGTATATGCATAATTTTGTATTTATTTATTTAGTCAGATTTATGCAATGTATATTGGAAGTGGTGACCCTTTGAGAACTGTATGCAAAGAAATGTCACTTTAATATATGATGATTAGTGTACATTCAAAGTGACAATAAAGTTATTCTAAATCATGATTATCTGTGCCTAAAACCAGCCTTAATGAGCATCTAGTTCGTTATTCTAGAATGCTCTTCTATGCCCTAAAGACCAATTTAAGGAGAGTGGAGTATAAAAGGTTTAAAACTATAAAAGATACATCCCCCCAAAAAATCACATCTAAAAAACTAAAACATACAAAAATATTTTATATACAACATTTTAATGCTGCTTTTTAAAAATTTCATCTGCAACTTTTTGTTGTTTTTTTCTATATTAATGCAATAGGATTAACAATGTTTATTTGTTGCCATTCACTGGAAGTATTTACACTTACGGGATCTATTAATATCTTATTTGAACCAACAGCACTTTAGCTTCAGAGACACCTAAATTATTAAAAATGATCATTAAATCTTACGAGACAGAAAAGCCTGTTTTTCGTCTTTATAGATACTTATTATTGATAAATCAATTTGATACTTAAAATTTAAAGTCTGAGTGGGGCCAGGAATTGGATATCTCCATTGTGTCTAAATAAAGGAAATTGTCTTAATGATTATGGTGTCTCATATTACTTAGGTCAGAGTTCTTCAAACTTGGCCGCTTTAAGACTTTTTTTTTTAATTTTAAAAAGTTTTTTATTACAAACAAAACAATAAAAAGAAAAAAGGAAAGGAAAAGTAGAACAAAACCACAAACCACATACAAATACAAAAAAAAAAGAACTGTAAAAAAACAAACAAAAACAAACAAAAAAAAAGTGTTGGATGTAGATCTGATTCGAGAGTCCTCTGTAATATATAAATATGCTTATATCCAAGCCAAGTCAAATTGTCTTTTCCTCATTCAAATCCTTATTAGTTTCCTTTGAAGATTTCCGTTTATTTGTCCAATCATAAAATTTCGACGATGTTGAGTAAGATGCTGAGGTTTTTTTGTCCTTCAATTCCAGGGTTAGGCAGTCCATCTCTGCACAAGTGTAAATCTTTTGAATTAGTTCATCTTCTGTCGGAATATTAGTCAATCTCCAATTTTGTGCAAAGGATATTCTGGCCGCAGTAAGAATGTGTAGAATAAGATATTTTGAACTTTTAACAAAGCTATTCCTTGTTATCCCTAACAGAAAAAGTTCCGGGGTAGCTTCTATTCGGGAATCCAAAATTTCTTTGAGCCACTGTTGAATCAAATTCCAATATATTTTAGCTTTAGGGCATTCCCACCACATGATAATAAGTATCGATGTCTTTCCCACATTTCCAGCAAATTCTTGAATTAGATTTATTAATTTTGGCTAATTTAGTTGGTGGGAAATCCCATCGGTAAAACATTTTATACAGATTTTCCTTGTAGGTTACTGCCAGGGTCAATTTAATATTCATGTTCCAAATGCCTGACCAGTCTTTCAAATCAATATTATATCCAAACCATCTACTCCAGACAAGCATAGTTTCTTTGACTTGTTCTTCGTACATTTCATACTCTAGCAAGAAATAATAAAACTTTCTAATTTATTTTTCTCCATTCATAGTTAGAAGTTTGTTGAATTCGGATTCTACTAATTGAATACCAACAGTTCTTTTTTCTTTTGTACATTTGGATTGAATTTGGAGGTATTCCCACCATTCTAAATCTATTCCTTCTTCTTTAAGCGTCATTCTAGACTTCAGCTCTCCTTGGTCCAACAAGTTTGCATATGTAATTGCCTTACTGGTTTTTTTAAAATTTGGGTATGTAATCATTTCCAATGGCGCAACCCACCTCGGTATTTGTAGGTAATTTTTTTTCTTGATATATAGCCAAATACTAAATAATGTTCTCCTGACAAAATGCTGCTGGAAGATTTGGTTCTTTTTCTGTTTCTCACCCCAAAGGGCAGCATGCCATCCTGTTAATAAATCGTGTCCCTCCAATATCAACAGTCTTTGATTATTAAGTTGTATCCATTCTTTGATCCAGACTAATGCGGCAGCTTGTCTGTATTTCCCCCAATCAGGGAGGCCAAGTCCACCTCTTTCCTTGGTGTCTTGCATTAACTTCAATTTTATCCTGGGTTTTTTACCCAGCCAAACAAATTTCGAGATTATTCTATTAAGGTTAGTAAAAAATATTGTTGGAAGTGTAATTGGGATAGTCTGAAATAAAAATAAGAGTTTTGGGAGAATCTTCATTTTAATCGTAGCAATTCTCCCCAAAAGAGATAATTGCAACTTTGACCAAATATCTAGGTCTGATTTAATTCTATTTATTAATTTATCATAATTGTTCTTTTTAAAAGATGAACATCTATTAGTCAGGTAAATACCTAAATATTTTATTTTGTGGCTAATTTTTAGGTCTAAATTATTCTCCAAATCCTTTTTCTGTATTTTTGTCATGTTTTTAGTCAAAATAGTAGTTTTGTCTTTATTGACTTTGAGACCGGCCACCTTTCCATAAGTCTCCAGATCTTCCAGCAGCTTTTTGCCCGAGTTTGTTGGATTCTCTAATATGAAAACTAAATCGTCGCCATAGGCTTGTAATTTGTAAGTTTCTCTTTTTATTCTGAGCCCCTTAATTTGCTCATCATCCCTTATTGTTCTATTTAATGCCTCCAGAGTCAATATAAAAAGAAGGGGAGAAAGTGGGCAGCCTTGTCTTGTCCCCTTTTCAATTGAGAACTTTG
>JANHFM010002535.1:122135-133190 GCA_032468115.1 Grayia smithii | reverse complement strand
GTTTCAGAGTATTTCAGAGCAGAATATCTGCTGAAATTTAAACTTCAATGGCAAGTTGCTGCCATTTTAAACTCTCAAAATGTAATGCTTGATACATCATTAGACGTTGCACTAGGGAAGTTATCTGGTACTGTGGCACTGAGAAAAATCACCTCTGCTAGAAAATTCTGCAACTTGTTGCTGCCACTAATAAAGCTGTACAGAAAGAGGTTCAAATGAGTGCAATTGTCATCTATGGAAGCAGCGATAGTATTACTGCAAAGAAGCTAAGACCATCCCTCTGAAAGGCCTTTGTTAAAGTCCCATTATTGCTGGGACCAAACTGCTTTGACATTTTTAAGAATGAAAAATCTTTTTCATCTTTTTTTACAGATCATATCAAATCAATGTGGGAAGTATGATCAAAAGTTGACAGCCCTATTGAGAGAAGGAGAGACACTTGGCTTTTTTTAAAGCATAAACCTTTGGGCTAGCCTTGATACATGTTCTAAATTCAGCTCTACAATCTTTGTGCTAGCATAACACTACGCCTACCAATGACTAAAATCAGTAGCATAAGCTAACATCTCTTAACAGTTTTCAAGGAAAAGTATCCCCCTTCTTGTCCCAACCTAATAAAAAGGCCAGGTAACTCAGTAGCTTATCACAGCACATCATGAGGTGCATCAAGTTCCAAGGCAAAGCCTCTCATATAACAACTTTGGCCTCATATCTATAGAGAGAGCATGTTAAAGACCAAGCAGAGATAAAAAGTAGAATCATTTCAGAATGGATCAGTTCCAAGGACAACAACAAACCCAGTATCTCCTGCTGGATCATTCTCAAGCTCCAGTTAGCCTACAACCTGTTTCCCAAAATAGTCAATTGTTTCCAGCAAGCTAAAACAGGAATGCATTCTTTGACTGCATCTCTCATTACTGATATCTAAAGCCATACTATCTTAGAGTCTTGATGTTTCATATGTCTTGGTATTTCATTTGTTATGACCAAAACAATATTTATTACGGTAATAACAAATAGCCAGAGAGTTTTCTTTTGTATTCAAACAGAAATGAATTTCCATAACTAATTACTGTATGTGATTAATCTACTATAATTGCATCTCTTACCTAATAGAAAACACTGTGATCCATTCATGACTTACATCCATAGTAATGGGAGAGGATTTTATTTTAAATGTATTTCTTCTTTGTAGGAACCGCAAGCTAACTTGCACATTGTTCTAACGTGTATCTAGTCTTGTAAGTCACAGGATAACAGTCCATCTGCTGAAGAATTATTGCATCGTGAAGAACTAATTTTTTAAAAAAAATCTACAATCACCAATACTGTTATAAATGTAAATATAGAAAAGTGAGATTTTTCAAGACTTAATAGCTTTAACAGCTAATGGGTCTTTACAGGAGGAAAACCATTTGTCCTATTGCAAAGAGTTTATGTTTGTCATAAAGGTTGCAAGTCACTTTTTATATATATATTATTTTTTCTTTCTTTTTTTATTATGTTTTTTCTTTTGCTTTTTTCTTTCTTTTTCCTTGTACTTTTTATCCTTTCTATCCTCTTTTTTAAATTTAACTTGTATTAGATATTACTATTACTATATATGTGTGTGCATGTGTGTGTGTGTACACACACACACACACACACACACATATATATAAATAAATAAATAAATAAATAAATAAATAAATAAATACATACATACATACATACATACATGTATGTACAATTAGACAACCATATGAAACCCCACACTTTCTGGGAAACATATTTTTCTCCTCCATTCCAAATATATTTTCAGTTATTTGTGTGTAAGCAAAAGTTGTCAAGACCACCTTGTTCATAAATTTTAAATTTTATTAGCTTGCATTATTGCTGGGATCAGACCCCTCACAAAATGTTGCAAATTGTGGGATTTAAAAAAGAAGTACATACATACAACATGTGAGATTATTTTCTAGAAGGAAATGGAATGTTGATTATGGCATATCAGCCTGTGGCTTGTTTAGCAATTTTCAGAAGATTGTGTATAAATACGGTAAATTGAAGTTATATGTAATAAGCAATTGTTGATAATCTCAATATATTTCACAACAAATGCAGAAAAAGACAATAAATAACAGAGAATATATACAGTTCACGGTTGAACTGTGAAGTTCTTGATGCCTTTTGAGTTTGGTTGTTTACTTGCAGATGTTTCATTACCCAACAGGGCAATATCCTAGTTGGTTAATGATAGCTATTTATTTAATAAATAAATTTATATAGCTGCCCAACTCACCCATGGTAACTTGCAAACAACCAAGCTCAGAGAAAACCATGGAAATGTAGATCATTGCTACTACTGAATTTCCCAGCGTACATTGAGGATCATCACATGACCACTTTGAGTTCCTTTTGTAACACTGAAATCTGCCCATATTGAAGATAACTGTCCTCTAGGATTACAGGAGAAAAAAGATTGCTGTGAACCATTTAATGTTCCTCATACAACACTATGCAATAATTTTGCTTGTGCATTGCCTTTATTTTACAAAAGAAGGCCATGATGGTTTGCGGAATAGGAGGATAAACTCCAAAGATGTTCATTTACATAGTTTTAGATTAGGTCAAAGGTTCATTTTCTCACCACCTTCTAAGGATACAAAGAAAACATATTTAATAAATAACTCACAAAAAAAGCTCCCAAGGAAATGAAAACCAGAATACAGTCCTCTGATCAAGTTCTCAAAAATGAATCCTTGTTTGACATTTTCTCATTTGATCATTTTTTTTCTTTTGACATTATAAAGAGTTAGCTTTGAGCAGCTGCTCTGCTCTGATCCAAAGAACACAATAGTAAGAATCCAATCATGGGTCTGTTTTACCCAGGGAAATATTTTGATTTGGTAAAAGTAGACTCTGTGCTCTCTTATTTTCTCTTTAATTATATCCATGCAGGAAGAAGAGTCATTAGAAAACCTGTCATCAGAAAGTGCAAATCCAAACACAGCTTGGCCTGGACAGCCTTTGGAAATTGCTGGAATGCACTAGTACTTTTATTTATGAGCCAAATGTTTAAGCAACGTTGTAGTTGTGTAACCGACCGGAGAACATGGAATACCATTAGCAATTTCCTATGGGATGCTATCTCCAAGTTCTTCAAATTACAGGATGAACCTACATTTTATTTTAAAAAAGGGCAGAATGTTTTTGTTTCAAAAGTTTCATTGGAACATCACATTATAAATTTGTCACGTCTTGGTAATAATCTTGAAGCCTGTTAAATCCCTTTGCCTATTTCTATCACTTTCCACACAATACTTAGTAAGAATAAAGAATTTCATGGCATTGCCAGAAGTGTTAAACTATAAAAGGCTAGTGTAGAACAAAGATGTTCAGTGTTGTAAGTTGAGCCCTCTCGGAAAACACTTAAACATACTAAAAGAAAACAACTCAGAAAGTTAAAAAAAAAGCCAAAGAATGTACCAATGAACAACAGAGAAAAAGAATATGCCAATGAACAACAGAGAAACTATCCAAACTTGTAGTTTGCAAAGGACGCTCTAATGGGAAATAAAATCCTGGAAAGGAAAATGTTGCTATGCAGTGGAGACAAAGGCAAACCAGATAAATGTTTTTTTTTCATTATTTGTTTAGTAGACAGTGAGGTTAAGGGCATTGGAGTACATCAGTATTTTTCATAAATTAATTAGGCCATTTTTGTATCTAAGTATGGACACATGACAACTGAACTTTTCTTGTCAGTTTGAACATTTTGCTATTTATCCAAGCAGCTTCATAAGTCTGAAGAAAATGTTGACAGATTTGTCAACATGCATACATACTCTCACACACTAATGTAAAACACTGCCTTTCCTTAATAGAAAAATTGGTATATAGCCTTTCTCTGCCTTACTTACCCAGGACCACCTAAATTTATACCACTACAATTATCTTTCAAATATATTAACAATGCACACTGGCAGGAAACACTTTCTTAGTTTTACTACCTTTTTCAAAATGTAAAGCTATTCCTTAAAAAAAACCCACAACACTTTTTCATTTTAAACTGGGGCTGGAGTTACTATCACAGGAAGGGAAAATATGGCACATTGAAACATTGGCAGATGTTAATTCTTTTGTAGCTATGACAATTCAAATGCACTGATCTAAAGCAGGTCATTTATTTTCTGAACTAAATTACTAATCGGTACTTGATTGCATTTATTTCTTTTCCTGCAGGTCTGATGGAATCAGTTTTGAAGTTTTTGAATTCATAAATTACATGTTTATACTATTTATCCCTTGCAACTCAAGGCAGTTTACATTTCTATCCTTTGATCTCCCGTGACAGTATGCCATATAGAGTAATGACAATATCAATTAGGAATAAATAATCTGATCTCAAAAAAGCCTATTAGCTCATTCCATAGAGCATGGCACTCAACTGCAAGGTAGTGGGTTCAAGTTCCATGTTGGGTGGCTGTAGTTTTTTAGCCAGTTTGGTGCAGTGTTAAGGTCCAGGATATAATCCAGGAGATTATGAATTGCAGTCTTCCCTCTGTATCAGCCCAATTTGTCCCACAGGAATGTTGTTGTGGAGAAAATAGGGGGTAGGAGCATTGTGTTTGCTACCTTAAATTATACAAAATAAGGTTGGAATATAAATATAATAGTAAATAATGGCATTTTAGATCATTTTTGAATATTAAAATGCTGCTAGCAGTTCAAGGAATGTCTACTTATAAACTCAAATCACTCCTAATAATGTCTATGGAGATTCTCAGTCATCCAGGTCATAGTTGTCCCACAGGTGCTTTTTCAAGAGGCAACTGGACTTTCTGGTTTTTATTTGAAGACATTTCTCTTCTCATCCAAGAAGCTTCTTCAGCTCTGACTGGATGGTAGGGAATGGAAGGATTTATACTCCCTGCAGCTGGTCATTTGTATTATTTTAAAGAGTTGGTAAGGCCACGTGCAGGTTTATCTGTGTTGGCAGGGCCATCAGAATAGTGCAAATGGGTGTGGAACCTTCTTGGAACTGTTGAAAGGACTGTGTTGTAGCCTTCCATTCCCCACCATCCAGCCCGAGCTAAAGAAGCTTCTTGGACGAGAAGTGAAATGTATTCAAAGAAAAACCAGAAAATCCAGTTGCCTCTTGAAAAAAACACCTTTGGGACACTCTTAATAATATTTTACTTTTAGGGGAAAAAAATCTTATCAGTGTATACTTGATTTGGCAGAGCACAAGTTTTGAAATTAGTGTGCAGCATACCTGAAACTTTTTGGGAAAACTTTCATAAGCAATTTTCTCATGATTCAACCATAAGACCTTAACTGTGGCTCAATACTCAGAACTATGATATCAGAGTGTTTCATGTAATAGTCTGTTGTCACCATATTTATTATGCAGCAATATACAACTAGATACATAAATATCAAATACAAGAAGATTTTCTTTATGCCATGTTTCCTTTTTGCATTTGGAGAAAATGGAAGAGTAAAACAAAAAGATCACCAAGATAGAAATTTACATCATAAAAAAATAAATATTTCTTAACTCGTAAATGTAACTTTACTTTTGAACAGGTACTGTTCTATTACACAGATCTATAGTTTTCTTTTACCTTTTCGTCTAATTCCTGTTTTATTATGTTGCATTTTCGCTTAATTTTTGCATTTTCTTCTTCCTTATGGGTTAGTTCTACTGTTAGCTTATCACATTCGATTTTCATTTTTTCTACTTGGCGACGATGAGCTTTTACAAAATTTCTTTCGTCTACAAGTTCTGACTATTGGAAGGAAACCAGACAAGAAATGAAGGGTTCAGTATTTCATATTATGGCACAGAAATTTTGAGGAAAATACTGGTTCAAAAATTTCTTTTGTAGCAATTTGATGTTTCTTAATACTCAATAGATATCCAGTTTTATTAAGGGAGGAAACAGGTTTATCCGTACAAGTAAGAGGAAAACTACAATTATGGTAAAGAGAAAATATAGCATAAAAAGAAAAGAAAAGTTGAAATCAAACTTTAGCTTATTTTTTTTCAAACTAAATCCCCATCTGATTTATTTATTGTCAATACAATATTTACATAGTGAGAAAAATGTATTTTAACTCCATTTATTCTGATTTATCAAGCATCAAGTACTTATAGGAATAACTGTTTATTTGAGATGTTATGTAATAATGAACAGTTTATACTGTTAGTACTAATCTGACCAGATGCTTTTCCTCAACACTTCCCATAAATGAATGGATCCAGAACAGGCAATGATGGGTCAGGAAAGACAGCTTGGAATCACAATAGACAGCACAATGAAAATCCAATGTGAAAAAGGCGAATTCTTTGGATCATTAGAAAGAAAATTCAGAAACTATCAATATAACTACCTACATCTTTTATGCAATAAATCCCATGGAGAGATTATATTTAAGAGTATTGATGACATAGCTGAAGCATCTCCTCTATGCAGAAATTACTTGGAATAAAGGAAGGAAAAGGGACACTTAATAGCTATACCACTTAGACTTATATACCACTTTATAAGTGCTTCACAGCCCTCTCTAAGTGCTTTAGAGTGAGGCTATTGCCCCCAGCAATCTGAATCCCCATGTTACCGACCTTGAAAAGATGGAAGGATGAATCAACTTTGAGCCGGTCAAGATTGACTCCTGGAGGTGGGTACAGTCAGCCTGCAATACTGCATTTTAGCCACTGTGCCACCACAGTTCCATAATAGACTGACAATTTATGGTGCAGCTAACATGGAAAAGTGTTTTTATCCCTCTATCACAAATGTTACAACCTGAAGGCACACTTCTGTATACAACTACAGACTTTTAACTGAGTAAAAGAATGCATCACAGAGAAATAATTTTCAAGCTAGGGTACCTCAAATGGGCTAACTTACAGAATGTGTTCAAAATATAGGACTCGTGGCTCCATAGGATATGAAATTTGGGGAAGCTATGACTGCTTCACTGCTACTACTACTCTGTTACTGGTGCTACAGTCACATGATCTTCATTTTCAACATTCCATGACAGTTTCCCAGTGGCAGCCACTTACCTGCCTAGCAGGAAGGCAAGGGAGAAGGAACAAGGTGGAAGGAACACCTATGCACTCTTTGCAGCTCAAGCATGGGGTTCCTGCTTTCTCCCATCCTTTCAGGAGTCTTCTCTATGTAGCACCTCCTGCATACCTTCATGAATCCTTTCCCCACACACATACCTGACCTGCATGGTACCTCTTGTGTACCTTCAAGCAACCCCGGGTACCCTACGAACACACACACACACACATCGCACACAATCCTCAACTGGCAGAGTAATGCTCACACAACACTGAGACCCCTATGCATTATTCTTATCCCGCACCCTCCACATCCTTGCTTGACCCTTACAGCATTTTACATACTCCTATGAACCCTCACTCACCCTTTTTGATTCATGCTACCAACACACATGCTCTTCTCAAACCACATGGAACCTCTTGAACAACACCATGACCTACACCTCTGCACATCTCTTTTTTTTCACCCTCATCAATCAGTTTTCTACTGGATTCCCCAATGGCTTTCTCCCTGGAAGCTTTCCAGAAGCAGAGTAATGGGGAAGCCAGCAGGAGTTTGAAGGACAGAGATAATACCACAATGACAGGGAGAAAGAGAAAGAAGGAAGGGGAGGGAGGGAATGAGGGAGGGAGGGAATGAGGGAGGGAGGAAAATTTATTATGCTTTTTGCCAGCTTCCCACAAGGAAACTCAATGAGGAAGTCAGCAAGAAGTTGGAAATGCTGATTACTCAAAAGTGATTATCGAAGGGGGTCAAATCTGTATGTTTCCCAATGTATTCAATTGGTTGCTGTGTGATACAGAATATTGGATTAGATCGGCCTATGGCCTCATCCCACAACTGTTCTCTGTTCCCAATACTGCACCTGCCTTGTGTAAAATTTTCAGATTATGCTAACCATTCATCCAGTCTTGCCTATATAGCTCTTCTTTAAAACAAAAAGAAATAGTTAGACAAATATGTAAAAATATGCAATTCACCAGAACCCAACTTCATTAAATCGCATCTATACCATACCATGCAATAATAAGGACTACATTTTGACCATCTCAGATATACCTTCAACATTCCAATGTGATTAACTGCCTCCTCTTTTTCTTGGTTGAATAGCTTCATCATCTCTTGGACACGTTGATCATGTTTGGTTTTCATCTGCTTCAATTCTGACCGAAGTTCTCCTAGCTCCTGTTTGTGGACATCTCTTTCAAGTTTCAATTGCTTATTGATTGTAGTCATCTCCTCCTGAACAGACTCTATTTGCTTCTGAAGTTCCATCGCTGATTTCGCCATTTCTTTTTTGGATTTCTTCTCTTCTGCTATTTGATTGGCCAAGTCAGCTCGAACAGCACTCAAGTTTTTTATAACCTCTTGCATCTCTGACAATCTTGCTTGATCCTTTTCATGGATCACGTTGATATTTGCAAGTTCTTCCTCTAAATGCTGTTTTTCAGTTCTTATTTGAGTCTGTATTAGGCTCTCCTTTTGCAGTTTGTTCTCAAGGTTATCCACAGTTTTTCTAACATCTCTGGTATCTTGTTCAAGAGCCATCTGCAAGGATCTAGCTTCACTGAGTTTAATTTCTTTACAGTGCAGCTCCTCTTCTTGTCTGGCCCTTTTCTCAAGAACATCTGTCAGTTCCTTTTGAAGATTTTCCATCTGGTGCATAGTTGAAAGGAGCTGGCTCTTCAATTCATCCTTTTCTTTAAGAACCTACAGTTCAAATGAAATGAGGCAGAGGTGAGTGGTCTAAGGTTCTGTTATGGGAAGAAAAGGCACAAAATACTACGGTTCAAAATGAAAGGTAAATGATCAAAAAGAAGAAATGATCAATGATCAAACGATCAAAAAAGGAAATGATCAATGCATCACTGCACAAACTTTGCTAATTGCACTAACAATGTGATTGGGTGGATTATATACCTCTTTATATGATATAGTTTGCAAGTCTGGAGTTTACTGGCATACCACTCCTCCAACAAAAAATGTAAGCAAACTTCATAGGATTGTTACCTGCTTTTCATTATTTAAATATTCAAGCAACATTTTCATATTTGCATACATGGATACAGTATATACAAAGCCAGCACTTTCCAAATTCTGAAATGCTATGTATGTATTTGATTCAGGATAGAGTTTGAAGATATACAGGTTATAAGCTGATAGGAAAACTAACTCCCTCCCCCATCCCATTCTGTTCTGCTATTACAGAGGTGTCAAACTCAAGGCCCGTGGGCCAGATCTGGCATGTGAGGATCTTAGATTTGGCCCGCAGGACCACCCGGGAAACAGAGGAAGACCGGCCCACATGCCTCAGCCTGGCCTAGGCCGACTGGGAACTGATCTACAAGCTGGTGGCAGCCATTTTCATTGGCAGAGTACTGTAGGAGGTTGTTGCAGCTGAAAACGGATCTGGGGAGGGGCACATGTAGCCCTCCCGAACTGTGTTTTTGCTGGCAGAGTGCTAGCAATACAAAGCAAAAATGGCATTTGATCACAAGGCAAGGAGGTATTGAGAAATGTTTCCCTTTTGCATTTGAGCACCCAAGAAGGGACAGGAAAGGAGAAAGGGAAAGAGGAAAGACAAATAAAAAGATGGGAAGAGAATAAGGAGAGAAAAAGAAAGAGTGGAAGGAAAAAGAAAGAAAGTAAAATGAAGAGGGAAGGAAAAAGAAGAAAAGAGAAAAAGGAAGGAAGGAAGGAAGGAAGGAAGGAAGGAGGGAGGGAGGGAGGGAGGGAGGGAGGAAGGGAGGGAAGGAAGGAATGAATTTATAATGAGAGGGAGGGAGGTTCTGAGGTAAGTCCTACCTTAGTCCTTGGCCATCAGCAGCCCTGCTGCCCTTTCACCATCCCCTTGTCTCCTGCTCCTGACTTCTCCCATCCTATTGCTGAGGATGCTGTGGTTACAAAGCTGGGTCTCCTCACATAGAGAGGGAATGGTCGTCCCTCTGACCCAGACACTTTGCCCTCCCACACACACCAAGAGCAACCTGGATAAGGAGAGCAAGCACAGCAGCAGCAGCCTCAAGGAGAAGGTAAGCGCAGCCGGACACCCCCTTGGGGAAATGGGGCTGGGCTGGGCTGTGGGGTCCTGGTGCCCTGAGACCTCAAGGGCCAGCTGGGCACTTGTCCTCCACTGCCTAAGGCTCTGGACAACCTGCGCTGCCATGCAGGGGTCCTCCATGTGGCCTGAGAGGGACAGTGAGGCTCATCTGGAGGACAAGGGTTTGGCCATCTCCCTCGTCTTGCCTTCCTCTGCTGGAGGCAGTGAATCTCCCCAGCTCCACCCAGCCACGTCATCTGGCCCCCTGAAGACAAATACAACCCTGATGTGGCCCTCAATGAAATCGAGTTTGACACCCCAGTGTTATTAGAAGGATTAACTAGATTCTTCCCAATATTTATTTTTTAAAGTAAATATGTATCTCCCTTACAATAATTTCTTTTACTGTTAAAAATAAGCAGAACATGCAGGCCACTAGGTTAAACTCAAATCCTGATAACTGTACAGATGAAAGCCGTTCAATTTAATGTCTCCCTAGCGATAATTTGCAGCTGTTCATTCAAGTAATTTCCCTGATTTTGGATCCTTTCATTGCCTTCCCCTTTTAACTTGCCTCAACTCTGCTAAGCACAGAAAGTTTTTCAAGTTTCTCTCTACTATCATATAGTTAAAATACATGAATGTATGCTTGATGCTCCTTAACTCTAAATCAGGGATGTCGAACTCAAGGCCCAGGGGCCAGATCCGGCCCACAGGGTGCTTAGAACTAGTCCAGAGGGCCGCCCTGGAAACAGCAAAGGACCGGGCCGCAATGCCTCTGCCAGTCAAAATGGAGCTCAGGAGGGCTGCCTGCAGCCCACCTGAACTCCGTTTTCACTGGCAGAGGGTTGCAGGAGGCAGTCGCAGCTGAAAACGGAGCTCAAGAGCCCATTTTTGCTAACAGAGCATTCAGATCTCCACAGGCACCCCCAACACAAGTGACGGTGCGCTGTC
>JANHFM010002535.1:98715-114648 GCA_032468115.1 Grayia smithii | reverse complement strand
GATCTGCTGAACTGCAGCTAGCAGTCAGCTGAAGTAGCCTGCAGTACTGCACTTTAACCACTGCGCCACCTTGGCTCAGTTTAGAAATAAACAACCTGGTTTCCAAGAAGCAGTTTGGTTTCAGGAAAAATTTGTCTTGCAATCTGCAACTTCTACACTGCAGAAACATTTGGACCACGCATCTTGACCAGAGTAAAGCAATTGACGCAATTTATATAGATTTTTGTAAAACCTTTGATTCAGTGGTACATGACAAACTACTGTTGAAATTAAGTTCTTATGGCACCTCTGGATCCCTGCACAAGTGGATAGCCACATTCCTATCAAACAGGCAACAAATAGTCAAAATAGGGAGGGTCCTATCAAATCCTGTACCAGTTAATAGCGGAGTCCCCCAAGACAGTGTTTTAGGACCCACACTCTTTCTGCTGTACATCAATGACCTATGCGATCATATTATAAGCAGCTGTGTCCTTTTCACCGACGATGTAAAATTATTTAACACCACTGACAATGCTGCTGCCCTACAAAGCAACCTTGACTATGTGTCAAAATGGTCGCACAATTGGCAACTCCAAATTTCAACTAATAAATGTTCTGTCCTACACATTGGCAATAAAAATCAGAACACCAGATACAAGTTGGGTGGAAGTGATCTCATAGATGACCCTCACTCTGTCAAGGACGTAGGAGTATTCATCTCAAATGATCTAAGCCCCAGAGCTCATTGTAACAGCATTGCCAAAAAGGCACTAAGAGTTGTTAACCTAATTTTGTGAAGTTTCTTCTACGGTAATATTGCATTGCTAACTAAGGCATACAAAATCTTTGCGAGACCAATTCTTGAATACAGCTTTTATGCCTGGAACCTACTCTGTATTTCAGACTTTAACATGATTGAGTGGGTTCAGACATATTTCACGAGAAGTGTACTCCACTCCTCTTCTCACAATAGAATTCCCTATGCCACCAGGCTTAAAATTTTGGGCTTGCACAATCTGGAATTGCGCTGCCTGTGGTCCAATTTAAGCATAGTACACAAAATTGTTTGCTACAACATCTTACCTGTCAATGACTTCTTCAGTTTTAACCACAATAGTACATGGGCAAACAATTGATACAAACTCAAGGTAAATCCCTTCAAACCAGCAAGCCTACTGTCTCTGTCTTACCCTCCCCATTTATTTATATTTACTTCCTTTGTTTACATTTATGTTCATACCTATACTTGTTATCTTGTACATGTTTGATAAAGAAATAAATAAAATAAATAAATAAGCAGCAGCACCTGAGATAAGATGAAGACATGAGCATTATGACCTGTGTCTGATGTCATAATTATAGCAAGTATGTTATCATTGTATACAAGCTATAATAATTATATATATATATAGTATCCTTTTTGCATTACCATCATGATACCTGTGTTATTCATAAGATTAAATTTACCAAAGCACTGATTTATTGTAGCAAACTAAATGACATTGCAAAAGAATATCAAGGTCCAACTTTTTGTGCTGGTTTCTCACAGGAAGTAATGGTGTAGAAGCAGCAGTGGGATTCACTTGCCTTCCCTACCAGTTTGCAAATGTGAGTGTGCATGCTTCATTTGCACACGCCTCCTCTGCACATGTGCAGTGCTTGCACATTACGTCCGGGCGGGTGGGCAGAGCCTTCAGCAGTCTCCACTACCAGTTCACCCAAAACAGACAGAACCGGCTGAATTCCACATCTGTCTAGAAATCAATGAGACTGATGGATTCCACCTGACTGGTTTTCAGATCTGATATCAGAATGTTTGTCTCTGTCTGTGTGAGAATTTGCTATTATCACTTCTTTTGTTTTTATTCTCATCTTTCCCCCACCTTACTATTCCACTTGTATTCTGATTAAAGTTAGACAAAATAAGAATGTAGGACTTTAATAAAAATAACAATAAAAAATAAATAAAAATAAAAAACAATGAAAAATGGCAGCATTTCAGCTATTTCTAAGTAAAGCAAACTTTTGAACTTGAACTTGTCTATTTTAACTTGCAATTCAAATGGTACTTATCATTCATATGGAACTGTTAAAAGGAGTTAGATAAATGTATTGATTTTCAGTTTTCTATAATTATAATAAGTATCCAATTCTGCTATTTGATATAACTTTGATTGACTATCTTTTTCTTTGGCATCATCATTGAAAAACGCTGAATGTTTGCTACTCATGAGCCTATTCCCTGCTTCTATGGTAGAATTTTGGCTTTGGAATTTTATTTTATAGATTCAGTGGCTCCCAACCACTATAAGAAGGTTCAGTTTAAAAAAATTTAAAAGTAAGACTATGAATGAGATCAGATTTTATTTACAGTTGCCCATCTCACAAGCAAGTGACTCTGGGCATCAAGGAGCAAGGGTAAAAACAGTTAAATTAATACATTGTATTTATACTATGCCAATTTCCCTATTTATGTTTTTCCTTCTTATAAAAACCCTGCTTAGTAGAGGTGTTCATTTCCTATGTATAGCTCTAGAATTTTGATATCTGCTTTGAATTCTAATCAGAGGAGAAAAGGGTGAATGAATTAAATAAATATGTGTGGCAATACACAAACACACAAGTACATTACATTCATTCATTGTTTGCTCTTACATGTGAGGGGCCTCCTTGTTTTGTTCTATTTTAAATTCTTTATGTTGGAGGTTTACTGAAATATATTAGGTTAAATGCAGAAAATAAAATTTTCTTGTTTTCATGACAACTCTGAAAGTTGTCATTAAGCAGAATATCCATCGTGTCAGACGTAGGATAAATTCTTAAGTATAAATGATACTCTTACAGCAATTTATTTACATTTGTTTTCAGTTCAACAAATGAGATATCACGTAGCACCATAATTTCCCATGACCGAGTCACCAGCATGCAGTGTGTAATTTACCATGATTTAAGATGCTAATCAGCAGGTACTTGCTGCATTACCTGGTGGCTTTTTAAAAATACTTTCTTGTATCTTGTTTTACTCACTTCATCCCGCAAATCCTCATCAGGATTATAAATTATCCTTATAACTGAAGCAAAACTAGACACATTTGGGATTACTTGCCTTTGCTAGTTAAAAGTAAGATACTCTGTCATGGTTATAGATGTTCTAGAACAGGGTTCTCCAAGTTTTTCAGTCATTCATGACGGCCACATTGGACATTTTGCAAACATTTGAGGGCTGGGGGAAAATCAATTTTATAAATGAGGGAATAAAATTTAATTGAATGAGTTTTATTTTGCTCAGTGATTCACAGCAACAGCAAAAAAGAAATGTGACACTTATGAAGAAACAATTCCATGTTTGTACAGACAAATGCAGGGGTGAAATCTAAATTTTGTTACTACTGGTTCTGTGGGCGTGGCTTTGTGGGTGTGGCAGCGGAAAGATACTGCAAAATCTTCATTCTTACCCTCTTCCAGGGGAAATTTCCATTCCCCCCCCACTCCAGAGGAAGGATATTGCAAAATCTCCATTCCCCCCCCACTCTGGAGCCAGCCAGAGGTGATATTTCCCAGTTCTCCAAACTGCTCAAAATTTCCGCTACTGGTTCTCCAGAACCTGTCAGAACCTGCTGGATTTCACCCCTGTTTTACAGGCTACCTGGATCCCACACATGCATGGATGGAGTTTTGCTCATTTGTGCAGCCCAGTTCCTGGCAGGCTGTGGACCAATGCCAGTCCATGGCCCAGGGGTTGGGGACCCCTGATATAATAGGTTGCTTCTAGAGATATTGCTTCTAGAGAAATTAAAGGAATCTTAACCAAGTACTCAAGATTACAGTAATAAGACCACCATTGCCCTTATGATTTGCTTTGCTTATTAATTAATAATTAATAATGATTAATTAATTCATCATTCCAACAAACCAGCTAGGCCTACTGCTGTTCAGTTTAATATTTCTCAAGGTAGGTCTCTACAATCATTGCAGTATATCAGAACATCCTGAACCAAAGCAATACGAATTAGTATTAGTGAAAGAGGAAGATCCTAGTTACAATTTCTTGGCTTGAGAATTGTTCCCAAAGCATTCAATAACTCAGGATAAGTGCTTGTTGGATGGAAGTATGAATTTTTGATTGATTGATTGATTGATTGATTGATGGATGGATGGATAGATAGATAGATAGATGGATAGATGGATGGATTGACACACTCAAGTTGACTTTTAGTGACCACACAGACTTTTCCCCAGTTGATCTGGTCTTAACCTACCCTTTTAGATTTCTCAATGGAGCATTCATTCCTATTGTGATTGAGTCTATTCACTTTGCTTTTGGTTGCCCTCTTCTCTTTTCTTCCACTTTTTGCAGTATAATAGACTTTTCAAGAGAGCTGGATCTTCATATAGTGTGCCTGAAGTATGATAATTTGAGTCTAGTCATATCCACCTGGAGTGAGGATTCTGGATTGATTTGTTCTATGATCCATTAGTTTGTCAAAAGCATCAATACACTTTGCAGCCTGTTTCTTCAAAACCTATCTTTCATGTCATAGGGCATCACAGGGAAAATATTGTCTGTACCTTTGTAATCTCTGTACTCTGTTGTCATTTGTTTGGTTTTCTTTATATGAATCATAGTTTCATTTCTTTACTGTGTTCCATAGCTTTCACTGCTAGAGACTGCAGACCCTTTGTATTTTGATTCTCAGGATAGCGTCACCAGCATAGATAGCAGAGGTTATTGATGTTTCATCCTCTGCTTTTAATTCACTTTCTTTTAATCTAATTCTTCCAGTTACCTCTCAATATATTCTGCACATCGTTTGAATAAATAAGGAGAGAGTTTACAGCCTTGAGTCAAAACCACCCCAACCTCTCACCATGTCCTATCTGGATTGTGAACTGTCCAGCTATTGAAAAGCTGATAACATTGTGTTCCCTTGTATTTATCATGATCTGATTTTTGGAACGGCAGTCTGATGGAGGAAGCAGCTTAGACATCTGCTTCAGAATCAAATCAAAACCCCAAATCATGCATACTTTAACTTGAAGTAGGAAGTGGTCTTTGTGTGTCCATTCCAAAACTGTTAAAATAGAAATAACTGTCCTACTTTTTTCATTGTAGAGTTATTTATAATGAAATGTGAATGTAGAGAGCTTGGATCCTCTGGTAAAGAAACCAGATACTGACAGCACATAACTCCATTGTTAGGACTACAATGGTGCCATGCAACAAGGTTTGCAATAATGGGACGAGAAGAAAAGAAATGGTATGGAATGTGTGAGCACTTCTTTGGAATTGCAGTACCATAGTTCAAGAACAGTCCTTGTTCCTTACATTACCTAATTCTTCTAGCAAACGAATAAAAGAGAAACTCTAATTTTAGCTCTGAGCCAGAGATGTGTTCAGAAGTTGTGCCCATTCATTATGCATGTTAACATATGCTGGAAGCACTAAAAGGCTGCAGTGATGAATTGGCTGGTTAATTCAAATCCATATGTGCAGTTCACCCCTATCAGCCACAACTTTCCCTTGACTGTCATCTTCTCACAATGCAGTCTTGTATACATTGATCTAAAAATATGTCCCACTGAGTCCAATAAAATTAACTCCAAGGTACGTGGGTAGATATTTGTGAATATGAAGAATCAAGTCGTAATACTGTATTGATCTAAGAGGCTATAATTGGCAGTCTCTATTGTGGAATAATAATGAGGTGAATGCCCAGGAGGGAGGGAGGGATTTCTAGAGGTGTAAGGGGAAACTTATTATGTGTGAGAGAAATATGTGTGATATTATGTGTGAACAAAAGTGAGTAAAGACAGCCTCTCCCTAATAGTTCACAGAATATATGTATAGCAGATGTAGCTCATAGAGTCCTTAGTCTGGCAAGATTTTGTCTTTAGGTATGAAACCATAAGAACTCAGCTGTGAAGATCTGCTACATGCCATTCTTTATTTGGGGCCTGACAATTTTCCTTCTATTATATGCCTAGATTTCAGATATAATAATGGCTGAATTCACACATTTTTCTAAGGCATAGTATGGTGTCAGGGTTCCAAGTAACACCCCCAACTAAAAAAGACTCTGAGGCTAGAAGTTCCTTAAAGTTCTATTTTATTAGAGATGTCATATTGGCACAACTGGGAAAACCTGAATCTGAAAGCTTCCAGGTTTTCCTCACACAAAAGAAAGTCCAAGTCCCTTTCCCCTGCACCCACATGTCCATCACATGGTCCAATCAATGCACCATTCCAACTGGAGATGCCTCCCAGTCATGCCACTCCAGGTGCAGGCAGAATGTCCTTGGCTCCCAGAGAAAAGAATGTTATTATAGCTAGATATCTCTTCAACTCCATACAATCCCCTCTCCAAATTTCCCACAGCACTAAGTGTGGCAGCCCTGAAGAGCCAAAGAAAAAGATGACCTCCAGAGCTGACAGGATGGCTTGTTTGAGTTTTGACCCAAAATGATATTGGGAAGCCAGTCATTATGATTTGTGATGGCTTAATTATACTGTATGAATGAGACCTGTATTACACCATCCCTCTTGGCTCCCAGACCACAGTTGCACAACCTCAACTGTCCTGTCTTTCTGTCCCTCATAGAAACAATAGAGTTGGAAGGGACCCCAGAGGTCTTCTAGTTCAACTGCCTGATTGAACTATATGTATAAACTTATATGTATTAATATATATTGGTTCTATTACATATATTCAATATAATATATGTAATATAACCCATAGAACTTCCAACCAATATGTCTCCATTTGTTCATATTATTTCCATTATTTCCATTGTCTACTTTAATTCACTTGCTTTAGCTATCTTGTCTCTAGGACAGGTGTCTGCAACCTGCGGCTCTGGAGCCACATTTGGCTCTTTTGTACCCCTGCTGTGGCACCCTGTCCGCTGAACCCACTACATGCCCCTTGCCCTCCCCTCCCAGTAATTCCTTCCCTGGCCTGAGAAGGTAAGGGCAATTACCTAAGGTAACACCAGGAGCCACAAAATCTGGGTAAGTGTGGCTGAGGGGGGTCATGTGACTGGGTGGGAGTGAGTGATGTCGAGTTGGCCACCTCCACCCAGGTTTTGTGGCTCCCGGTGATTTCTTTTCTGTCGGAAATGGGTCCAAATGGCTCTTTGAGTGTTTAAGGTTGCAGACCCCTGCTCTAGGGGAAGCTCTCTCAATTTCTCTCTCCCACCAGCACCATACAGAATGATAGGCAGGTCTAAGCATTCTTATTTCAGATAGTTTCTCGATAATCATAAATTAGGAAATGGTTTATTATTCTTGCAGTGCACTGTTTTTTGGTACTGCACCTTAAACCATGTTTTCAATTGTTGAGGGTTATTTCAGGAGTGATTTCACCCCGAAGAATCCTCAGTATGGTTCAGAAGAGGAGAGGATGAATAGCATAATGAGTTCCCATAAAACAAATACAAGCCATTTATTCTTTTTCTGCCAGTAGGTAGTAGATTTGAAGATGATAAAGTGTTTGTGTAATCTGCATCCACAGGCTTTTAAATAATATTAGAAAGGTAGCTTTACCTGCTCCAGTCTGGGTGTGCATTATTGCATTTATTCCATTTCAAAGGAGAACAGAGGTAGTAAACATGGTGGGACTACATCTTGTAGCTTTGATGCAAATCTTATCATATTTATGCTAGATAAATGTGGAGAGCATCACACTGACAATATTGAAGAGCACATTCATAAATTGGAGCTTGCATTGGAATAATGTGGATTTCTAGAGATAGGACCTCAACCCAACCCAGCTTTTTCAACAGTGACATTTACTCGACTATGACATTGCCACTGTGACCTTTCTGTCTCAAAGAAGAATAGCTTGTGGTGATTGAGGAAAGGAATGCAAGAGGGAAAGGAACCCATTGATAAAGGACATCCATGAGTTGCAAATATTTAATTAACTAGCCATCCCTTTGAAACTCAAATACTTTGGCCACCTAATGAGAAGGAAGGACTTACTGGAGAAGAGCCTAATGCTAGGAAAGATTGAGGGCAAAAGAAGAAGGGAACAGCAGAGAAGGAGGTGGCTGGATGGAGTCACTAAAGCAGTAGGCATGAGTTTAAATGGACTCCAGAGCATGGTAGAGGACAGGAAGGCCTGGAGGAACATTGTCCATGGAGTCGCAATGGGTTGGACGTGACTTCGCAACTAACAACAACAAATCCAACCCTACTGTACTTTAAAATAAAATATATACATGTGGAGAAAAATATATTGTTTTGCTAACCTTGTTTAACTGTGTCAGCATGTAAAACAAAGACAATTTAATCACCTTTATCAAAAGTACTACCCAAATCAGTTGTCCTGAGTCTGATTTGTAAAGGTTTTAAGAATTTAGAACTAATGCAATTAGTTTTTGATATCAAAATGAGGTGATCGCATAAAGTCAGAAGCATACTGTATGTGACTGTTTCAGTATGAGATTTTATAACTTTTATAAATTATCCAACTGTTTGTACTGTTTTCACAGCTAAGATCTTTTTGAGAACAGATTTAGTAAATGGATTTTATGACTTTAGAGGCAAAATAATATTTATGAACTCTCTTTTCTTTCCTTTAGCAGAATGAAGCATCAGATTCACAATGTCTGAAAGTCTATAAAGGTAATCAGTTTTTCCACAGAAATAAATAATGTAGAATTTCAAGTTCATTTCAAGCATTCCTGTATCCATATTCATCAGATGGGACTATTGTGAAATGGGATGCATGGTCACCAATCAAATGTACAATGAGATGTATGCCATTCTTTAAAGAGCATACATGAAAACAAGACTGAAGTCTACAATATATGCTACAGAGGTTCCTGACCAGATAAACTGAAACTTATTAACACACACACCTCAACTTTTTTGTACCATCTGAAAAGCCTGAAAGCGCTGAAAAACATAACCCTGGTTTGCTGGTTGCTGAAGAGTAACTCCAAAGATATAAAACTATTTGCAGAATATTTAAGCTTCTCTTTGGTGTCAAAAGTTACTATTATCAAACCATGGGGCTTTATTTGTTTAAAAGCACATGGAACATTTTTTTAAAAAATATCAGACTGAAACTTGGCCTCTATTCAGACATGCCTGGACACATATCCAGCATTCCCTTTATTAAGAGAGAGGCATTTATGCTTGTACATGCTTGCTTCTGCATAGGCAAATTAATCAAAATGTGATGGGATATAAAACCAATTTCTTTTTGCAAGCATGCTTAACACGCGTCCAGAGAAATACTTCTGGATGTGCTTTGCAGATGTGCAAAATACTATCACTGCATGGAAACATACAAAGACACATAATAACCTTCCTCTCCACATGACTGCAATCATTGTGAGGATACATCTCTGTGCAGTCATATACTTTGCTCACATGCATTTAACAGTTTTGTACCAGCTTTTATTATCTATTTAATGTAATTAACTATCTTAATCTAACATACGTTAACTATCCTTAACTAATCTTATCTATTAAACTCCAAACACATCTATGGAAAAATACATAATATCACTCATATGCTATTTGTAATTTTTTAGTCCCATATTTCTTTTGAGTATATTCAATCCATAACTTCCAGTCCAAGTAGTACTTCTCTTGCGTGTTATCCTTCAATAAGCTGAAATTTTAGCCATCTCTGCCAAGCTTGCTACTTTAAGTGTCTATAGTAATATGATTATTATTATAGCATTTTTAAATTGTAAAATGCACAAAAATAGGGGTTACTTCAAAGCAGTTTTTCTTTTCTGATGGGATTAGGCACTAGATCACGTACAGTTGATGACATCTACGCTATGTGGATTTTAATTATTTACGTTGATGATATATGTCACTTATTAAAACTACTGATAAGTTCCCATCATATGTTAGTATACAGTGTAATTACTAACAGCTAATTTATTCACTCATACTATAAACTAACTGTTGATAGGGCCATATACTGTACATAGTAGCTCAGCAAGAAAGTCAAGGATTTTTTTATATAAAGCACAGTTAAGAGAGGTTACCATCTCTGTTTTATTTAAAAATAGAAATGTTGTTAATTCTCTCCTAATGTTGCTTTGACTTATGTAAAAGTCAGTTCTGAACACTTTCAGATGATGGAAAAGAAACAGATTAAATCAGTAACAACCATTGATGAGGGAATACTTGGAATCCTGATGAATACAAATGACTCATGAAGGTTAATGAGGTTCAACATGAGTTTAAAAGAATAGAATGAATATATTTGGTATGTACAGAACATTCTCCAATTTGTCCAGAAAACTTTTTGAAGATACATTAGTGAGAGCTAAATTAACTTTTTTTATTGTCAATTATAAAATATCTCTTTCTTCCTCAATTAACTATCAAGTAGCCTTAGTCCCATTCAAGAAAAGTTCACACAATAAAGTAGACAAAAGTGAATACCTCATCAGAAATATCAGTCTTTGCTTTTTATAAAGAAGAATAAAGACTTTAAACAAAACATAGAATTGCCTGAATATTTTTCTGCAGGGCTTTAAGATAGTTTGTATCCAATCTAGCCTGTGTGGCTATTTTAATTTTACTAGTTTTCTTCCAGGAACTTGCCTCATTTATATTTTAGAGTATAGATAGCTAAGATGAATTAAGCCTGCCCATTGCTATTATAATTCAGAATTGCATAAACCTCAAAACTGAATATGAAATGGGCTGAATACAGGGATGAAATTCAAAATTTTTCTCTACCAGTTCTGTGGGTGTGGCTTGGTGGGCATGGCAGGGGAAGGATATTGCAAAATCTTCATTCCCATCCCACTCTGGGGCCAGTTAGAGGTGGTATTTGCCGGTTTACAGAACTACTCAAAATTTCCATGACTGGTTCTCCAGAACCTGTTAGAACATGCTGGATTTCACTCCTGGCTGAATATCCCTACCAAATTAAAAAGTCTGTAACAAACAAGTCTGCAATCAGCCCAATTCCCAATAGAGGTTTTGAACCATCAATGATGGCTGCTTTTGCCTAGAGCAAGCTGAGAGATCCAGTCCACAGAAACTCAATTGTAAATCTGAAACAGCTTGATTATTTTGAATGTCACATAAAATAAATTGATCAAGCCATTCTGAGGCAGATCCTAAACTTTTCATCCATAAAGCAAGTTTACTCATCTTGCTCATCAACCCCATCTGGAAAAAGCAAAGAACAATATTACATTTGCATATGGAAACAGATTTGATGGGATGGTGTTTTACTGTTGTAGTTTTAGTTTTCAAATTCACAGTCTTTTATGGTCTAATGTTGCATCAAGAGTGAAATTATCCTCAAAGGATAATGACAGAAAGCAAAATGTGAATTGCATAATGGTACAGGGGACTAGGCTTATGATTTCAAATCTACAAAAGAACAGGTCACCTGCTATGAATATTTTTATCTTCTAATTGTACAGTAAAATTCCCAGAAATTCTTTGGGCTTGCAAATGTAAAAAGTGATCAGATCCCAAATTATATTCCTCAAAAGAAAATTTGTTTTCTTCTAGAAAACAGCGATACTCAACTGCTTTGAAACTCATGGAATTTGGTGCTCAACACATTTTGACATGAATATTTTGCCCCAGTACTCAATGTTTGCTTGTTACTCAACACATAAGTTAGAGCTTGTCTTGTTGTGACTCACTACATTATTCCTTATGGGAAAAATCTGTTTGGTACTCATCATTTTTGGTACTCTTTGCATTTCCCAGAACCAATTAACAATGATACCTAAGTACCACTACAGCTTGTGACACCCTGGTTAAATACAAATGTCACTAGAATGCAATAGAAAATAGGACAAGTTGTTTCATATAGCTGTTGTATCTTTAATTTTTTTGTTAAATCTTGTTTGAGGGAAAATAAAGATTTCATCCTATTCAATTTTATTCCTTTAATGGGAAGTAAGATTTTAAGCAACTTTGATGTATCTTAACTGCTTTCCTACATGCTCATTTATTTTAGAGTTGTCTTTATTAGAATTGTATTCAATAAAATTTACTATTAAACTTGTTTTCTGAAGAAGCTATAGCTTCTGATACAATTATGATAATACGAGTATTTTATTTATTTTTAATTCTGCCGTTGTTATTTTTATATGTAACTCAAGGCAACAAACATACCTTCCTCCTTCCTCATACCTCCTTCCTCCTCCTGTTTCCCCCATAACAACTACCATTCAAGTTAAGTTGGGCTGAGAGAAATTGACTGGCCTAAAGTGTTTGTGCCAGGTAGGACTAGAACTCACAGTTTCATGGTTCCTAGCCTGGTGCCTTAGCCAAGGTATCAAGGAAATGAAATATTATCTTTATATGCTATTTCTTTGTGCTCTTCAAATATGTTCAACTGAAATCCCTCTAAAATAATAGCTATGACCAAATGTATGTTTAAATTTATAATCAAATTTAATAATTTTATAATGTATGGCATAACTATTATATGAGATTCACACTAATTGACACATAGTAAGAAATCAAAACAGCAATCATCTCAATTTATCTATAATTTTAGTCATGTCTTCTAAACAATGTCTTCTCTATGTCAGGGCTGGGCAATTAATTTTCCCAAGGAGCCACATGAAGTTCTGGGACTGTTATAGAGAGCAGCCATTCCCCAGGCTGCCTCTCCACCACTGCTACCCTTCTGCCATACGCCAGACAGGGACAGTCGAAGGATCAGAAGTGGGTCCGCACACCATGAAAAGCCCATGTATGCTCTATGTCAACTGAATAAAGATATCAATCTATTTCGGAATTGAAACATTCTTTTCAAATATATGAGTGACCAAAGAGTACCCATTCAAGGACAATTGCTAGAAGTAAGGCTTACAAAAAACTGATACAATTTAAATAGTTTTGTTTTTCAGAACAAAACTGACAAGACTACATGCAATGCAAAAAGAATAATTCCTTTCATGGTGGCAGACTGCTATGACATTTAATTGTTGAAAGCAAATACAGTGCCATACATTAATATGCACTTATCATTTAATATTGACTCAACTAATTACCAGTCTATTGTCAAATTCTGCACTTAGTGTAACACCCATCCTGTGGTTGGGAATTCAAAGCTAGCTGCAAGCTATGTTGTTTCTCTCTGTCATATATGTGGGTATGTGGGTGTATGCATAATTTTATCTATTTATTTCTGTCGTGTTTTTGTAGTGTATATTGGATGTGGTGACCCTTTGAGAACTGTATGCAATGAAATTTCATTTTAATGTATGCTGATTAGTGTACATTTAAAGTGACAATAAAGTTATTCTAAGTCTAGGACCCTGAAATCTTTTTTGTGACACCACAGCATACTAGCATCTCTCCACTGAGCAACAAACAAAGTAACAATTCCCTGTTTTTCTCTTTTCCTACAAAGCAGCACAGAAATATTTCAACTAAAGTATTTCCCAATCTGATCACGTCCATTTGCCTGAAATTATGATGTCCACAGTCCACTGCTCCTCTCCCCATTTTTAAAATATTGTAGCACAAACCCTTGGTTTACCTAAATGATGCTAGCCAACACTATCTCACTGATTATCAGGTTATACCAAATACTGAAATTAGATAGCCTTCCCTTTCAAATCTCAAGAAAGGGATACAGTCTGAGCAAAAAAGAGGAAGTCAGTGAGAATCTTATAATTGATTTTCGTTGGTCAGTTCCATTGTAATAGATGATGTTGTCACTCTCAGCTGATTCTCCCAGTTTGTTTGAGTTAATCTTGCTCAGAATCAAAAGAAATTGCTCACAGTTGCCAGGAAAAGAAACTTAATTTTCTGCACATGTGGCTTGACAAACAGGAAACTGTTCTGTCACTACATATTTTCTACAGAATTGTGTTGGAGATTTTTTAATTTTGACTTTAGGTCACTGCTATTCAGAGGCTTGACCAATACTAGGTCAAAGCTATATCTCTCACAGGTATCAACTGGTTAAACATATGTCTTAAAACTGTATTTATTAGATAATGGAAGAATTATGCCTTTCTGGTTAATAGTTTGGTAATTCCAGAAATTAGGAGGAAATAAGTTATACTTAGAGCTACTGGAAGTACTTAACTGAAAATAAATTTTCAATTAAGTCATGTTCAAATAGTGACTACTTGGACACATCTATCTTTTTTTTAATCCATAATTTAGAACTGATTTCCCACTGCCCTTTTCATTGATTGCTTTTTTGATCTTCCAGTCTAGTCTATAGCTCCAAGTAGCCTCCCCTTCAAGTACTAACTAGAGCTGACCTTACTCTGCTTCTTCAAGATCAGCTGGATGCTGTGTCAGCTGTATTTTTCACAAATAAAAACCTTCATATTTGGTATTGATGAGAACCTCTATTTTCATTAAATGACAGTCTTGCATTGACATACGAACTATGTGCCATGCTATTCAAGACTGACTAGACTACAAATAAGGACCTATATGAATGAATGTTGCCCAATATTGCTACTTGCCCTACCATCTCAATTCCCTAGAGATATCAAAATAAATAACATGGAAAGGGAAAGAAGACAAGGCTAAAACCCTATATATTGGTTTCATGTTTGTTTCTTTACAAGGGAAGCAATGGTGATGATGTTTGTGAGGCAAACTTTAGCACACATACCTCCCATTTGCAAAGTAAAAGCCCCTAAAGTTATAATGTAAGAAAAAGTTTACCTCCATTTGCATCACAAGCTGCAATTTCTCTTTGTCTTTACGCTCAACACATCGCTGTAGCTCCTCTATCTCTGACATTACAGCACTGTGGTTTAATTGTGCTCTTAATTCCCAGATCTGTTTCTCCATCTCTTGCTTCTCGGGATCAGACCTCTCAACAACTGGAACACATGATATAATTTAGGATCAGACTAAACCAAAAGGGAAAACAAGGCTCCTTCTAAGCAGAATTTTTCTATGGAGCAATATAGTTAATGGAACATTTAAACATATGTTTCAACATATGCTTGTCTATACTCCATCAACTTGATTTCCTTTTAGTTCCATGCTATTGCCTCCTTTGAATGACATTTTGGAACATAATGGAAAAACTGATTTGGAACCCTGCAGATGGGGGAGTTGCCTTCCTCAAAAGCCATCTCTAACTCCAGGATAACAATTAGCTTTTTAAATATTCACATTCACCTTTTTCCAAGTCAGAAAAAAGAGGAAGAGCTAGTACATTAACAAAAGCAAGGCCTAGAACGTATCTCTGCTTTATGTTTCTCTAGGTGGAGACAGCTCCAGAGAGATATTCCCAAGGAGGGATATTTTTAAATCTAATTTGAAAGAGGCATTGAAGACGAGAAAGAGCAAGGTTTTGTCAATTAAGGATACCTTTAGCTTTTCCCCCCACAAGTTTCTGCTTGAGATCAAATCACAACTGAACTGAAATCAACAAAGGATGCAAAAAGGGAGCCTCTGAGCTGTGAGAATCATTTTTTCCCAGCTACAGTAAATAGCAAAGGACCAAATAGTGGTCCAGAGTTGATTAGCCCCTCTAAAGCGGCCCCATTTCTCAATGAAGATGTTTTCATTTTCATATATAGAAATATATAGAACAGATATAGAACAGAGAAAGATAAAGAAATAGGATTTTAAGATACAGTATACTGCAGATAAATAGTAATTTTTGATAAACTGGTAATTTTTGATTTAAAAAACATCTGCACGCTCCTCCTTTCTGAATGCCAGGAAGACATAGCTACCAGAACCACAAAGTTGGACATGTGGGGGAGGAGGGGAGAAGACAAGATGTCTACCTGTGTGAGCTCTGCAGCCACAGGCCTCGTGATGAGCCAACAGAACAAACGGAAACCCCAAAGCCCTGCTGTAAAAAAGGCAACAGGAAAGGAGATGGTAGTTGCAGAAACTGGGTTTTGTAGGGCATCTTTCTTTCTCCCCCACCCTTCCTTCCTTCCTTTCTTTCTTTCTTTCTTTCTTTCTTTCTTTCTTTCTTTCTTTCTTTCTTTCTTTCTTTCTTT
>JANHFM010002535.1:8011-35380 GCA_032468115.1 Grayia smithii | reverse complement strand
GAAGCATACTACCGAGTACACATCAGGGAGGGAGATGAGTGGAAAACAGCATTCAACTGCCCCCTAGGGAGCTTCCAGTTCAAGGTGATGCCTTTTGGACTGCAGGGAGCCCCAGCGGTGTTTATGCAATTAATAAACAAGGTGCTGCATGAGCGGTAAACTGCGCTACCGCACATGCACAGACAATTATTTACAAACAAATCGCCAAAAAAGCGCTCTGCGCATGCGCAGAATGCTAATTTCGGGATTTTCGGAATAAACAGTGAGTTTTGGGCGCGCGGGTGGGCCCGGGTCCGGGACGCTGTGAACCAGTTCGGTGATGTCACGGTGTCAACGCTACCTATTCGCGCGAACCAGATTGAACCGGGAGCAACCCACCACTGACACATACATAACACACATACATTGCACTTGCACACTCCAGGTGCAATTCAAGGTGTTGGTTATTACCTACAAAGCCCTACATGACTTAGGACCAGGCTATCTTCAAAATCGTCCCCTGCGTCTCCCTGCGACCAGTAAGGGTCGGTTTCCTCCGGGTTCTGTCAGCTAAACAATGTCGGCTGGCGGGCCCATGGGAAAGAGCCTTCTCTGTGGCTGTCCCAGCTCTCTGGAACCAACTACCTCCCGAGGTCCGGACTGCCTCCACCCTGGTGGCCTTCCGTAAGGCAGTTAAAACTTGGCTTTTCCGGCAGGCATGGGGCCCTTGATCTTGCTATTATGATCCAGCGAGATCAGGCCCAGACGAGATATGTGTGTTCTTTCTTATTTTTATTGTTCTTAATTCGTTTTTAAATCTTTAAATTTTGTTGTATTGCTGTGTTTCTGTTGTGAGCCACCCGGAGTCCTCTGGGAGTTGGGCGGCATATAAATTAAATTAAATAAATAAAATACATACAAAATACATACATACATAATACACAGATACACACACACACACACATATGCAATATATATGTAATACATATACGCACTCATAAACATACATTCATGCATGCATGCATGAAAGGTAAAAGTAAAGATTTCCACTGTCCAGTCACGTGTGACTCTAGGGGGTGGTGCTCATCTCTGTTTCTTAGCCAAGGGAGCCAGCATTATCTGAAGACATTTCTGAGGTCATGTGGCCACCATAACTATATACCAAGGCACATAGAATGCTGTTACCTTCCCACCAAAGTGGTACTTATATATCTACTTGGATTTGCATGCTTTCAAACTGTTAGGTAGCAGGAGCTGAGGCAAAGAACAGTTCACCTCATTGCGCAGTACTGGGATCTCGAACCCAGGTGACAAGCTCAGTATCTTTAACCGCTGAGCTATCCCGTCCCTATATACATACATGCCTCTATCTGTATGTTTGTATATATGTATGTTATAGAAACTGGGCCTCAAAAACTAAGATCCTATTTTAGCAACCACAGAAATGTAAAACCATAGCTAGTAAAATCCCAAATAACAAAGGTCATCTGTATTGATTCAGTCTTGAAACACATATGAGCAGCCTCCTTACTGAGTGCAAGGCTTTCTTTCTCTCTGAGTGAGATATTAGTTCCAAGAGGTTTAGCGAAGGCAGCATTAGTAGGCACCACCAGTACAGAAGTGCTAAAGCATCTTAAAAAAGCAACAACGATCAAGTAATGGCTGGGTCAGTGTCAGAGCTTGATGAAGAGAAACTGAATTCTTGGGCAGTTGTATCTTTCCAAAAGAAATTTCCATTAGATTACCCTAGAGCAAGGATCAAAAGGTGTATCCTGCCAAAGGAACTCATGCAGCCTTCCCAATATCCTTGCGGACCACAAAATGCAGCTTTTATGACCATGCCAATTTTCAGGCTGTATTTAACCATGCAATTTTGATATTTATCTATTTTGTCTAAGGAAGTCTGTATGGCTTTAATTTTGTTTTGTTTTTAATTGTGATGGTCACAGTGGGTTCAGGACTGTTCATACAATCAACTTTTTTGGTATTTTTTTTTTAAGAGTAAACATTAGATGAGAATAGTAATGTTTATACTCTAGATTAATATTCTGGAAGGCGAACTTCTTCACATTCCACCACCATGAAATCATGGAATATGAAAGGAGCAACTGACTTGGGAACAGAAAAAAATCCAATAAATATTAAGCTTCTGCTTTGCTCATCTAACTATTTATCTTAGCAGGGTTCTTATTCTACTGGTTTATACACAGAAGCACCTAAGGAAACTGACTTGAGAACTTCAGATTCTTCTGAATGTTAAAGAACGTCAGTATGATTAGTTAAGCAATATCTTATTTAAGAGAGTCATACATAGAATTAAACAGCTATTTGTTTGTAAATGTGTATGTTGCTTACAATTGGATTATAGAGCTGTTTGCAAAGACAAAATAATAGGAAAAAAACAGAAAAAGGACAAAACAGAAAATTGTTAAAAAGCAATAATAGTAGAAGTTAATAATGGACAACAGAAAATATGTCAAAAAGATGGGAATTCTGAAGTATATTGTAGATAAAAATCTCCAGCATTACTGAAACTATTTTTTCATAAAATGTGGTAGCAATCAAGATATGGCACCTATTCCAGTCAAAGCATGGACTGACAAATCCTGGAAGAGCACTTGAAAACCTATTAGGTTTGGGTCTAAGCAAATGATCTGTTGTATACTTAGTGTGGACTTATATACAGATTAAAATAATAGCAGCTCAGAAGGTATAAATTGAATTCTTAGTTTCCACTTAGTCAGCCAGTGAGGAGGGAAAGTCAAAATGCTTCAATACCATCACCACAAAGTGTCCCAAAAGACAATTCCTGTTTGTATTTGCATTAAAAGTATTATTGAATTGTATTGTATTATTGAATTCATGATGCAAATAATAATTTGGTCACCATGTTCTTCAGTGTGTTCTATACGCCATTTCCTTTCACATCTTCAGTTATAATTCTAGAAGCACAGTGGCTCAAGTGGTTGAAACACTGAGCAGGAGGTTAGCAAGCTGCATTTGAGACTTGAGAGCAGCCGTGTCTAAAAGATGGAGAAAGTGGGTGTCAAGCAAGACAACAGAGGAAAGTCATGCCAAAATGGTGGATCATGGAAAAAATGCTAATCATTTTGTTGATGGTATGGAAAGTAGAGGTCTTTAGGTCACATTCTAAAGTCATACTTGCTTAGGCTGCACACATACAAAAAATATATCCAAAGTCTAGACTCCTCATGGCAAACCTATGACACGCATGCCAGAGGTGGCACGCAGATTGCTCTCTATGGGCATGTGTGCCATCGCCCCAGCCCAGCTCCATAGGGTTTCTCCGGGGAAAGAGAGAGAGAGAGAGAGGGAGAGAAAGAGAGGGAAGGAAAGAGGAGAGAGAGAGAAACAGAGAGAGAAAGAAGAGAGAGGGAGGGAAAGAGAAATGATATTACAAAAGGTTTTCTTTTTTATTGTTAATAAACGTAATATCTCAAAAGCAGAAACAAAAATGAAGGGGCATAAAAGTGCATTTATCACATTTTTCTTTGAACAATTAGACGAACTCTGCCTTGTTTATCATTATTTTAGGTAGTAAAACCTCAGTACTCAGGTTAAATTGCTGTGTTAGCACTTCGCGATAAATAAGTGGGTTTTGGGTTGAAGTTTGGGCACTCGGTCTCTAAAAGGTTCGCCATCACTGGTCTAGACAGTCTAGTATAGGAGGCTAGGAGTGAATTATTCTTTGTAGTACTTAGGAACAAACTGGTTCAGCTATAAACAAAACCATCTAGGCTTTGGTTCTGTGTTTTTTAATTTTTTTAAGTCATTTGACAGTTTTATGGCATATAAATTCAATAAGGATCCATGAAGCATTGTATGAGAAACTTACATTATTAATTGTCCTTAATTTTTCCTCTATGTATATCTTCAGTGACGTCTCCCAGACATGTATCACTTCACTGCCAGAAAGCGGATTAGAAAACTTGAAAGAACTGATGGCTCAAAATACCTGGACTCTAAAGAAATTCCCCCCAGTAAAAACTTTTCCTTATCTAACTTACGCTGCTCTGTCATACCCAAGCCACTGTTGTGCTTTCAAGAATTGGAAGAAAGCTAAGGGGTGAGTTTTAAAAATGGTATTAAATTCTAAATGGGTTAGAATCCAACTATCTAAGGAATTTTATTCTGGCTTATGAACCTGCCCAACAATAGAAATGTACTTTCAGAAACCTCTTCAACCTTTCTCCACATCAGAAGTGATGCAAATGAGAGAGCGAACATTTGTAATGGCACTTAGGCTTTCAAATTCTCTCCATAGAAAGTCAACCTCATGTTTATTTAAGCACCAAATGAAGTCCACCTCTTCACCGTGGACTAAATTATCATCATCTTTAAATACTGTTTGAACTTCTTTAAAGCAGATTTTATAGTCAATGGTTGCTCCAATTTAATAAGATTAGATTGCATTTGTTCTAAAGCATGATGTTTACTGTAAACTGTACAAAAGAATTTTATAAAGGAAAGGAAGCATAGCAATTTGTTATAATAAACAGAAATAAAAACAAATACAGTGTAATAACACTAAAGTATAATTAAATGGGTAATAGCTTTCTTAAAGGAATAGTTGTCTAATCAAAATGTCATTATCATAATTAGACCTTAGAATTATAGCTTTATTCCAAAGCTAGAATGCAGCGCTTTTCTCAAATAATGTTGCCTTAGCTCACAATAAATATTCCCCACTGATTAATTTGCTTGCTCTAGATAAGCTACATGTTTTATTAATCATGCTTTCTATTGCTCCTTTAGAATCTTGGAATTCTTGCTGTGTAATCAAACTAACAATCTCAGCATTCGCAAGAGAAGATCTTCCAGTACCTTCAAGGCTCCTTTCTATCAAGATTATGCAGAAGATTATTCAGATCACACTGATGCTATTCATGATGAGAATTCCAAATTTAGAGACCTTCATGGAAATTCCCGTTATTATGTCTTCTTTGAAGAACATAACAATAGAGAAGATGGATTTGGCCAAGAACTCAAGAATCCCCAAGAGGATATTGTGACTTTTGATAATCATTATGATTATATTATCTGTACAGGTAACGATGATATTAGTTGCAGCCCAGGGCCTGATGAGTTCAACCCCTGTGAAGATGTAATGGGGTATAGATTTTTAAGGATAGTAGTATGGTTTGTAAACTTGCTGGCCATTGTGGGCAATATTTTTGTTCTCTTTATCTTACTCACTAGCCATTACAAGTTGACTGTTCCACGGTTCTTGATGTGTAACTTGGCCTTTGCTGATCTTTGTATGGGATTATATCTTCTCTTGATTGCTTCAGTGGATCTTTATACTAGATCAGAGTATTATAACTATGCCATTGATTGGCAAACTGGGCCTGGTTGTAGCACAGCTGGTTTTTTTACTGTCTTTGCTAGTGAGTTATCAATCTTTACTTTGACTACAATCACCCTGGAACGGTGGTATGCTATTACGTTTGCTATGCGCTTAGATAAAAAAATCCGCCTTTGGCATGCATCTTTTATTATGTTGGGTGGTTGGCTGATATGTTTCCTTCTTGCCCTTTTACCTTTGATTGGAGTCAGTAGTTATGGAAAAGTTAGCATCTGCCTTCCCATGGACACTGAAACACCTGTAGATCAAGCTTACATTATCATTATTTTGTTGTTGAACATTGTTGCTTTCATCATCATTTGTGCTTGCTATATTAAAATTTATATTACAGTAAGGAATCCCCAATACAAGTCGGGGGACAAAGACACGATTATTGCAAAAAGAATGGCTGTGCTAATTTTTACTGACTTTTTATGTATGGCACCAATCTCATTCTATGCCTTATCTGCTGTTATAAACAGACCCTTAATAACAGTCAGCAACTCAAAAATTCTGCTGGTCTTGTTCTATCCACTCAACTCTTGTGCTAACCCATTCCTTTATGCTATCTTTACCAAAGCATTCCGAAGAGATATCTTCATCTTGCTTAGCAAATTTGGGTTATGTGAACATCAGGCTCAACTCTACAGGGGCCAAACAGTCTCGCCCAAGAACAGCAGTGGTTCTGGCCATAATAAGGGCAATCGTGGAGCTGTCCATAACCTTTCTAGCCATCAAAGGCACTCTCATGGTGTACTTGGAGGCTACCACTCTGCAATGATGCTACATATTCAAGAATCCATGGAAAATAGTAAGCTGACTATATTGTAGCACATCACTACTTAAAATAATATTTGGATATTGGAAATCCTTGTTCTATTATAAAGGGCATGGTTTCTTTTGATGGGAATTTTTAAGACACATTCTGCTTTCCTGTGAGCCATCTATATAAAACTGTTAAGAATATTAGAAAAGATGTAGTAAATCAGACCAAGCACTTTTCGAGTTCAATTGTCTGTTTGCATAATGCCATGCATTTATTACAGAAAATACACAAGGAGGACAATGATATATCCTGCAGCAAACACTGTTCCCCAGAGTAATTATAGAAGGAAGAAAAATATCCTAAATTTTACTCCACTCAACAATGGATAGCCACTTTTAGATCATACGGATTCTTACTTGAGCTCTTTTAAAATGACAAAATACATCATTTTTTCTCACAACAGGCTTAGAAACTTCAAGCTAAATAAATAGTATGCCTAACTATGAAATATCTATTGGTTCTAAATATTTTTTTTTAAAAAATGCTTAACTGACCTTGTGTTGACATTTCTGCTTAACAAGGATACATTGAACAATCTGATAAAATTATGTGGATAATTTTTAGAAAGTTCGACTTCATTTTAATTGTAAACATAATTATTTTCCTTTTTGGTAAAATGGTAAATATGTAAGGTAATCAACTGTTGTCTTGATCTTATTACTTTTAGATTATGACATATTTCTGCCTTTGTATCTTTTTACATTATTTGGAGAATAGTAATTCTACCTTGTTCATTTAACGGACTTCAACTGAAATGTACTTTTGGTATAGTTTCATTGTCTTCTTTCATTTTTTTTCTACTTTTTTTTTAGCAACTCTCTCTCTCTCTATTCTCTTAACAAAAGACATTAGCTACTTTCCCTCATACTCAAAATTAATAGAGGGTTCCTCTTTTATGTTCTCCAGACCAGATCAAGTTTGCTGGCTTAACAAAATTCAGTTTTCAAGCTACTGTTGTAACATTTAGCAGCCCATTATTACAAAGCATCAAAAAATCAAAACAGGTTAATAATAATTTAATGCAATATATCAGGAAGAATTAGTAAGGCTGAATTCTTGAACAAATTCCACATAGACCACCTACATTACTCATAGTGGAGACTTTTAGTTGTATCTAAAACAGTATTGTTCACCTTCAGCAGCTTTAAGGTATGTGGACTTCCGTTCCCAGAATTCCTTTTACTGGGTCCACACATCTTAGAGCTGTGAAGATTAGAAACAGATTTAGGGCTAAGGCATATGGAACAATATCTTACCACTTTATTTTCATGCATGTAAAATGTTAGTCTATCATTTTCTGTAGAATGCCCTACATTATACAATAGCTTCTACCTGGAGAGAGCTTGCTGTGTCAGCAATAACTTTAAGTTGTCTATGGCAGGAATTTTCAAGTTCTGTTCCATGGAATCCAAAAAACAAATTCATTTAAATGCAACCAGAAGCATCAGTAGGAATTTTTTACAAGGTACAGTGGAAAGAACCCTTATTTCAGTGGAGGCTTCTATTCATGTGATGTCTCATCCTTCTATTTGTGTCTGAAAGGTTGGAAGCAAGAATTCTGGGGATTTGATTTCAGACCCTGGTTATTCATTGATTCATTGAACTAGCTCATGAAATGGCCAGAAACAAATATGTTGCGCTGCAAAAAGAACCCAACTGTTTGAATGTCCAAGCAGCAGTAGAATGGAAAGAATGGAAATATCATTTAACATCCAGTTAATGAAATTAATATCCTCTCTTTTGAGCTATAAGGAAGCTAATAATGATGAAACATTTTTTTCTTGGCTCACATCCAAGCTCAATTTCTATGTATTGAGAAAAAAAAATCCCATAATCCCATGATCACATTCTGAAGAGCAGTTGAAGAAAAGGTCATAGCTATGCCTCCTTTCAAGGGTTCTGTATTCTAAAGCTTCTGAGAAGTGATGCTGTGGATGAAAGGTTGCCCTGTCCATTTCCATTTTAATTAAACAGGACTTTGGGATCAATAACAGCATTGGACCAGCTATTTAAGCAGGACCTTGGGTTCCTTCAGTCTTTGCTATCACAATTATAGCAGTGTTCCTGAATAAACTTTAGTTTAGTGCATTTCAGATGATGCCTTTATCAAGGGCACTATCAAATAAGAAATATAAACTGCTTGTAAATTTTATGCATCTATAAAATGAGAAGACCAACATTCAACACAATTATATGCCTAAATCTAATTTCTTATGTCATACTTAAAGTAGAAATAAATAAGCAACTGAAATAATGTGGTGCAAATACAAAAAGCAATGGTATTACAAACCCCCTTCCAACCCTTCCCTTTTTGGGAGGAGAAATATACTCTAGCTAAATTCATGTTTTAAAAACATTTTCTTGCTTTATCTGCATACATTTCTTTTTAAAAATGATATAAATTTTAGTGTTGTCTAACAGGTTCCTAAAAATGCTACATTATTTTTGCTCTTTTTTTAATTGTTAAGAATAAAGCCAGAGGAAAAAATGATTTATTTTAATACATACATAAATATATTTATCTTATTTGTGCTTACCAGCTAAAACATGTTTATTTAAAGTCACTAGTAAACATGCTTTGATAAAACAAACATCTAATGTTCATTTTTTTAGTCTGGGAAAAAGTATTGTTCTATTATTAAAGGAAAATTAAACAATAACATGTATACAGCTGAACAGAATTGTTCACTTGGAGAAATAAATCCCTTTTCTTGTATCCTTGAAAAAGGGAATGAAATAGGAATTTAAATTATAAACTGCATGCATAAATGCTATGCTGATAGCATGCAGAGTTTGCCTCCATCAGACTACCTACATATTATAGATTAAGTTTGGTACAACTTTTCTGTACACCTGACTAGATGTTCTTACATGTCGCGTTCTTAGGGATTCCCACCCAACAAAGACAGCCAATGTCAATCTGCTTTAGTGACATTCAGATTCAAGTGGGTACATTATCCACTGACTGGCATTTCTGTATGTGATAGCAATAGCATACCATTATTTTCAGGGAACATACCATGCATGTTCCTTAAAAAAATAATTAAAAAAAGATCTGAAGGACCTACTTTTGAAGAACCATCATCATTATCCTGGAACAGTAAATAATCAAGTGGTTTCACTTACACTTACTTACACTAAAGACTTGAACTTCAGCCGAGTTCCAGCCACTGTCATCAAAACTGAAATGGTGCAGCTAGAAAATTAAGACTATTGTATTGAATTAGAAGCTGGATAGTACAATACTATCTAAGGAAGGTATCTTCAGGGCACTTAACTACCAAGAGCCCTCCTGGATTCAGACCAAAGACTAGTTAGATTAGCATGCTTCTTAAAACAATTGCCATCAAAGAAAAGAGAAGTAGGGCACACAATGACAACAGCTCTCCTTGACTTCCTAGTACCTTGCATTATGCTAGAGCTAGACTCTGAATAGTAACCTCTATAGCAACTATAATTTATATAGAATCTTCTATAGAAATATAATAAAAAATTAATTCTTCATTTAAGTCTACTATGTGTAGGTATACTAATTTCTGAATATGTTTAATTGCCTATTTATGGTAACTATGAGTTTTATTATGAAATATTATGAAGTAAATGACTTAATAAACTTATGATGAGAGTTTAATGTTACAGATAAATTTAAAAGCCCAGTTTAAAAATTAAATAAATGCAAAAGCAAACCAAAGTCCAAGTGTTTTAATAATTATATTTATTTTAACAGCATAACTTAAAACATTAATAAAAGATGAACACAGTATCTATCATTGAAGAGAATTCAACTTATATTTCAAGGCTGAGAAAAAACTGTTTTAAAAACTCCATTATGATAAATACATAGTGTACTGTTAATATAGTAAAGGAAGCAATAGTATCTATGTGTTTGTTTCATTCAGTCTAAGTATTGCTCACTCACCCATCTGAGTGGAATTTTTATCTTTGGAATTCTGGGATTCCACATTCCTGAATCCATTGTATATGAAACAATATAATTTAAGAGTTCTCTTTTATAAAAACCATGATAACTTATGCCCCCAGTCATGTAAAAAAGGGAATGCACATCCATTTATATGTACGATCAGAGGTGGCTTTTGACTAATTGCCAGCAAGTGATTATTTTGAGGATCGTTAGTAGGGCTGTCAAACTCGCAGCCTGCGGGCTAGATGAGTCATGTGCTGGCCACACCCATGCTGTTTTGCAAAGGGGGGAAAAAATCATGTCATATGCCGCCATGAGGACGTGAATTTGACACCCCTGATCTACAGAATGAAACAAAAGAAAGAATTTAGATCAGTTATGCAAGTACTAGTGGAAATAAATATAGAAATGGAAGGTTAGACATTGGCAAACTATTGAAAAAGGTAGGAAACAGGGGCATTAGGCAAATTCCAAAGCTTTGGGTTGGTCAAATACAAAGGTGGGATAAAAGAAAATTCTGTGCATTGACAAAATTTCCATCTGTCAATTCTTGCATGGATCAACATGAGGCTTAGAAACCTTTGGGACAATTGGGAATTCTAGTCCAATCTTAAGACATGAAAGCCGACTGGGTGACTTTGGGCCAGTCAATTCCTTTCAAGCCCAGCCCAGAGTTACTGTTGTGGGGAAAGCAGGAGGAAGAACACATTAGCTATGTTTGCCACCTTGAATTATTTATAAAAAGTAATAAAAAATATACTACTGATACATTATGACATCCCAGGTTCTTGGGAAGAACTAGTACATATGAAGACCAATGCCAGCTAAATGAGGCAGCTGTGGTTTCACATATTTATATAATAAAAAAAAAAAATCTGCAAACAGCAACATTTCACAAGCTGATGACAAGCAGCATCATGACCAAGTTGCCAAAATCATAAGGAAACTTTGATGTTTAGATTCAAGTGTAGTAAAAATTCCTGGGAACATCAAGTTGAGGCTTGGAAAACAAGTGGGTTAAAATCTTATAGGCCTTTAAGATCCAAATAGAGACAGGCCATCTTGTTCATAGCATGTCTGATGTATCAATCATTGAAAAGGATGAAGTCTTCCATATTGGGTCATACAAGGATTGAGGAAAAGCAATTGCCCAAAATTGCAAAATACTGGCACTTGCAGATTGAAGTTCAACACATATGGAAAAAGATATCCACTGCAATAACAATTGTGACTGGAGTCTTTGGAGCAATATTAAATGACCCTTTGAGCATTTTAATGCTATCTTAATATTTCTTAGGTCCTTGATTAGGACTTGGGTTTATTATGCTTTCACCAGTCTTAGATTGTGAATAATTGCAAATTATTTATCATTACTGCCATACATTAATCACCATTTAATCATCATACCTTCAAACATCTGCCTATCCAAACTCCAGAAAGCACTTGATAGGTGGATAAAAATACCAAATCCACTCAAAATATCTGGCTGATTAGCAGCCAACCATAATAGTTATCGAAAACTTCACTCAAAATAGATACCAAGAAGAAACTGGCTTCTTTATGGAATTTGTTTCACTATCTTGTTTTTATGAAAAAGGTTCATAAAAAAACATGACATGAAAAAAAAAATCCAGATTCCTAAATTCTCTTGCTGGTTCTTTAGGCAAAATTTAGTAGGGTGCTACGAACATTTGTTATCATTAGCATACCATAAGCTGTGACGGTGAACTCTGAATATTCTCAGCCTTCAATCAATGACTGCAATTGCCTTGCTGGTGGAAAACATGATGCTTTAAGTATTTTAAGGACTAACTGGCCAATTCAAAGATTCTGTGTACACCACACTGAATCAAAAACTAGCCAACCACATTTTAGCCAAGATTGCTGTGTGCCATGGTCAAATTTATGTGAGCCAAGAAAAATGAACTGAACATACATGACTAAATTAACCATGTCTGATCAGTTTGACAAAAAGTGTTTTTTTATCATTATGGTCATTGTTGAGTCATTAAATATTTATATAAATTCATAAAAATCATTAAAGTAAAAAGTAAAATGACACTAAAACTAGAAGGCTTAAAAATGATACAATTAAAATTTCAATTTACTTTCTTGGTAGCAAGAAAAAAATACAATTAAAGGATATTCCATAATGAAGCTACTTCTTTGCAAAAGTTCTCGTCTGAAGAATACTAATTTATAAATATGGAACGCATACAAGTCACAAGTTTGACTGCACTAATGAAAATATTTACAGTAACAATTGTGAACTACTAGAAAATACTTTTTCTTATTAAGGTTGTGCACCACTAGTCATTTCTGGTGAGATAGGCAGTTATATAAATCTGAAAAAAAAGCAAATTGACATCTATTGGCCTGAAAGTCATAGATATTTAAATAATTACTTGAAGAACTGAATTTAGGTAAAAACTTTTAAACTGTGATTATAAGGAAGAGTAAACTTCAAATTTATGGTACCCTGGAAAAAGTTCCATGTCTGAAAAAGAGGAAACTATAAAGCTAACAAGTATTGGTTGTCTTTTACTTGTAAATTTCCTTTGTGGTATATTTTCATTGCATTTTTGCTGCCATCTAGAGGAGAGAGCAGGTAAATTTTTGAAAATGTTGAAAGCCCTCAGGTAAACCTCATTTGTGACATCTGCCTAATTGTATGTTTTTGCTGACATAATTTGTGACATCCACACAAACACTTCACATTTCTACGTTCAAATCATGCAAAATCCCAGTAATAGTTTGAAATTAAATTTTGCAATCCAACACGCATGTTACATGTGGATATTGCATTCCATTGGAGATCACATGCACAAAGCAACAAGATCAGGCTATTGGACTGTGTTTGTTTTACATTTTAACCCTCAAATGAAGAGAGAAAAACCATGTTTTCAATTTTGTGCCAGAAATAAATCATTAATTTTAGAATAAGCAAAAGCTGAGCAAACCAGAATCTCCTATGGAAGTAATATTACGCATAAAAATTGAGTGGTCTATGAAAGGCCTATAATTAGCACCTAAGCTCTATTTAACCGTAATACCATATTTAACAGCAATAAAATATACTCTCAGCTCTGTATTCTTCTCTGCATTTGACCAATTAACCATCCATGGCTTAACAAATTTGTCATGCTATTTATCGAATTAAGTTAGAATAAAGTGAACACAGCTATATATACATTGAAGTATTTTAATACACAAAATAGTAAATAAAGTGGCAAGCTTATTTTAAATAACATCTTTAATTTTTTTTGCAAAGGCAAAATATTAAACTTAAAATAGGTCTTAGTACATCAAAATACTAAGTTTCTAATTGTATTCCAAGCATGGCCTTTGAAACACATCCTGTACATCTTAGGAAGAACATCCTTGATCTTTAATTGTACAGATCTTTAATTGTACAGATTTTACAAACATAATAAATATATTTACCCCCTTACACATAACAGTATATGTACAACAGCAGTTGACAGTAGTAGCTCAGAACAGCAACTAAGGATATTTCTCACTCTCTTAAGTTGTTTTAGTACCCTAGGTACACAAGAGCGAATATCTGATGTCACATGCAGCTAGCCTGCCATTATTCTTCCACTTAAAAAAAAATCTTGTCTTCCTAAAACACAAATCAAGAATAGCTCAACCAAAATTGTTATCCCACTGATCCCAAACACTTGATTTCTTAGAATCTCTTATGTAATTTAAGACTATACAATATAAGAGAGATTCAAATGCAGTTTTTCCATTGGATGTCCTCCAGATGGAAGGCCATTTCAGAAGGAAAGCTATTCTAGCATTTTCTAAACAATGAAACTCTTTAAAATCAAATCTGTTCTAAACCACTTTCGCTGATTTTTGCAAAAAATCAAAATAAAAGACTTTATAAAGCAGAAGAGCAAATAATTGTGAACAAATAATAACTTTTTCCTGTTATGAAACTACACAGTTTATCCAGTAGTAATTTGATTGGGATATTATTGCTGTTTGATGTATACAGAGAATGAAAACATAGTTGTATTAACATTATTTTTAAAATGATCTCTCTGCAAATCTGCTTGTAACAATAACTACAAATCTTCTGCTTTCCCCAGAAATTGTAGTTCAATCACAATTTTAATCTCCCTTGAAAACAGGGTAGCAAAATATTTGTAAATTCATGATCCATTTCCGTGGAGATGACTGAGAACAAAAAACAAGTTGCGATAATAGAGACAGGTAAAAGAGAACTTGGACTGCCACTAGAGGGGGGAAATATTTTACACATTAAATTTAAATACTCCAATATAAAATTATTTGTGACAATCTAAAACCTTCTAAAAAGACAATGTTTAATGTAGATGTTTCAGATGATTGCACATTCTAGAAAGCCAGTAAGATTAGACTCAAAATATTAGGTTACAATTGAAGCTTTGTAGGGCATTGTTTACTAAAGGAGACCCATGGTCCTAAAATCATGGAGTAAAACAGGAGTATCTGAAGATTGCAAAGGCACAAGACTTTCATCCTTTGTGTAATTACACTATAAATCTTCGTATTAGTCTAACCAAAGTATTTGCTTTCTCTATTTTACCATTTTAAAGTTAAAAAGGTGCTCCTGTTCTCTGTGCAAATCTAAAAATATCAAGCCCTTCTTGCAAACCGTTAATTGCTTCAAAAGCAGAGGTACTGAACTATCCCAAGAGTACTTCCAATTCTAAGCCAAATAAGAACAAAAGCAAATAGTTTATAAATACTTCAGGACTAATCATGGGAATATTTGCCCTGCCTCTCCCTCAAAGGAATGATAATTTTAGTGAAAATCTAACAAAATGGCCTGCTTAATTATATTGTTTAAACCATGATTAAAATTCAAGTATGGTAATACTTGTAAGTAAGCTATAGTCCTACAGGAAGCTGCTCCCATAAAATCTAACTTAAAAAGCACACACTTTGATTTTTAAAAAGGAACACTTGATGAAGCAAGTAAGAGCACAAGTTTGGTATATGACTGGCTTCCAAAAGAATTTCACAGGTCCTTTTATTAACACCCTCATCCAACCAAAGATTACCCATAATAAATTTGCAAAACATCAAGTCTGTTTCCATATAGACCTATTTATAAGTCATTTTTAAAGCTGTGGTATTATTTTAAAATAAATAAAAGGCTAGAGACAAGCAGCTATTCAGTGTCCATGATGTCTAGAATGTTAATTCATTTGTACAGTATAACTTTCAGTAATGAAAAGAAACCTGTAGCATTTTTTGAGTTTCACAGTGCTGTATTTCTGAATTGTTTTTAAATCTATATTAAACCAGGGTAAAGGATTAGGATATACTGTGGCCACAAGATACATAAAGGTGTAATGGAAAATGGCAATTGATTTCAAAGTAATCAAAAAGTTGATATGTATAGTAGTGGTATGTCTGTTAATTTTACACAGTGGGAATAAGCTATTTGAAGATATCTACAAGTCCAAAGCCAAAACTCCACTGCATTCAAAAGAAATTCAGGTTCAGTGAACAATCAATATGGCCAGAAAATGAAGCCTTCAATTACATTTATGTGGTATAAAAATGCAAATGCATTACAAATGCTATTATACAACAGAATTAACAAGTTTGGCCAGCTTTAGAGATAGCATGGGATAGAAAAATTGCCCATTGCAATGAGTTTCCTGCAAGCAGAAATAACTGGCAGATTTACATTGAAATGCAAAGAAATTAATTTGGGAACAGAAGAGAAAACTCGAATAATGGTGATTAAATGCACTGGCAATTTTGCTTAGTATTCAAAATGTTTCATTTTTGTAAGAACAGAAATGTTAGTATTGAAGAAAGTTGGCATTCTTACTATCACACACCTATTTCTTTACTTACCATTCCCTGGGCTTTTTTCACTGCTTTTCACAGTTGGTTACCATGTGTAATACATATCTTGCAAGAATGAACCATTTAGAGGTGTGTTGCTTCCTTAATATGACTGATGTTCAGCCCTTTGCGCCTCATTAGGAAAGCCTACATTGCTGAAAACCTGATTCCAAACACTATTGCTACAACAGATAAATTTATCTTCAAGAATACTTTGATATTACATTAAATTATTACTTATTAGAATAAGTGTGATTCAGTTCTCCAATTATGATTTGAGAAATGGAAGCTCCTTCAATGCTTTAGATCCCTTTACAAAGTGCATAGTCACCTGTAACTTCTGCTCTCGTTCATCACTTGCAGTGCATATTCATTTGGACTTTGAAAATACACATTAAGTTCACAAGTGGAATTATTTTTAAAAGATTACTAATTTGCTATTCAACAAACAACTTACTAAATTGCGCAATCTTTAAGTATATTCAAGAATCTTTTCTTAAGAGAGCAAAGGGAGATGGAGATTTTTATCTCTTTCATCCATAGACTAAAGCACAACCTCCTTTTAAATAAAATATTCAGCATTATTAAATTTAAAATACAAATGAGATCTTTTGGTACCAGGATCAAAATTTATATAAAAGGCCTAAAACTGTCAATAAAATTATACATGGCCCAGCACAAGATTTAAAAATAGTTTACTCAATAGTAATTAGAACTCAACACCTCAGTCCTCACCAATTGGCTAAATCTCCACGTACAATTTTGAGCAAGATTCTCACCAATCCCACTCCCCAGGGGAGCGTTTCAGCACAATTTATGCACAAAAACACACTAAGCCTTTTCCATAGTATTGTTACCAAAAGGAAGAGTTCCTTCAAATCAGCAGAAGGGGAGATTAAGCATCACATGCTAGTTACCTTTATCTATAGGTAGAAGTGGTTAATTAAGGTATTCATATAAAACCAGCTGTGGGACAGAGCTAGCTGCACCAATGCCTCAATTTTCCCATTTGAAGTAGTGTCAACATTGCCATGCTATTCTGTCCTAGTAGCCTCAGTTCTATTGTTTCTTTATGGGTCTGTAGATTTTTCTGTTGAAGTGTACTGTCCAAGTCTCAACCTTTCTTGTCTTAGCTTTGAGTTTATTTTCTGTATTCACCATTCTGCATCTCCAATGGCTTTGGAAAATACATAATCTCTGCCGTTAAGATTCATGATTCCATCTTTGAGGTGAAACTTCCACTTATTCTTACTTCTATGTATCTGGGAAGATGGGATAAAAAAAAACAAGAAAGGTCTTGCATTTTGTTCAACAATCAGTATGTGGTGAATAGATGGTAATGTTTGTGTTTTTGTGTGTGTGTCAACAGAGCAGCACTGTTGTGCGAGTTTCTTGCTCTAAAAATCTTTGTTTTAAATTAGGTGCTATAAATATTCCAAGGTAAGTTCCTAAAGGAGGACATTAATATACATCCAAGTATGAATATACAGTATATATTAATCCTTTCTATCTTTCATAGCTATGTCAAATAAATCACAATTAAAATAGAAAAGAATAAAACTGTTTTAAAATAGAAAAGTAAAATAATATTTCTAAATAATATCCACCTGAAATCCCAAATTTTTGGAAACATTTTCAAATTACTAATCCAGCATGCTAAAGACCGCCTGAAGCAGAAAATTAATGACCCTGAACAGGCACCTTGGAAAGTGGCAGCAAGATCTGGATGCATCTGTTAAGATGGTCCTCCTATATTCTCATTACTGTGCACAGAATTATATTTACATTGTACTGGATAGATCTCAAAGTTCTTAAACAGCTGTCATTCAATTGAGGATTTTTTAATTGTTAAATATTTTCCAAATAAATTCATCTATTTACTAAAATAATTCTAATTGTCAGGAAATACTTTGCTAATATTAATATTATACAGTGCATTCAGAAAGTATTCAGACCCTGTTCACTTTTGTCAATTTTGTGAAACTGCAGTCTGATTCTACAGTTGTTTAAATTCATTTTTTTCTCATTGATCACTCAGGACCCCTAATGACAAAATGAAAATAGAATTGTAGAAATGTCTGTAAATTTATTGAAAAGAAAAAAACTGAAATATCACATTGGCGTAAGTATTCAAACCCTTTGCAACAACACTTGAAATTTAGCTCAGGTGCCTCCCATTTCTCTTGATCATTGCTGATATGTTTCTACACCTTGATAAATTAAATTGATTGGACATGATTTCGAAAGGCGCACACCTCTCTATAGAAGGCCTCAAGCTGACAATGCATACTGCAGCAGAACAAAAGCCATGAGGTCAAAGGAACTGCCTGCAGAGCTCAGAGACAGGATTATTGCAAGGCACAGATCTGGGCAAGGCTATAATTAAAATGTTCTGCTGCACTGAAGATTCCTAAGAGCACAGTGGCCTCCATAATTCTCAAATGGAAGAAATTTGGCACAACCAGGATTCTTCTAAGAGCTGGTCACCCAGTCAAACTGAACAATTGGGGGAGAAGGGCCTTAGTGAGAGGTGACCAAGAACACGATGGTCACTCTAACCAATCTCCAGAGATCCTGTGTGGAAATCGGATAGAATTCCAGAAGGACAACCATCACTGCAGCCATCCATGGATCTGGGCTTTATGGCAGAGAGGCTAGACCCAAGCCTCTCCTCAGTGAAAAACACATGAAAGCCCGCTTTGTGTTTGCAAAAAAGCACCTGAAGGACTCTCAGATTGTGAGGTACAAGATTCAGCTGTTTGGCCTCAGTTCTAAATGTTATGTCTGGAAGAAACTAGGCACCACTCATCACCTGCCCAATATCATCTGAACAGGGAAGCATGGTGGTGGAAGCATCATGCTGTTGGGGAGGGGGGCGCAGGTGTTCAGCAGCAGGGACTGGGAGACTGTTCAGGATTAAGGGAAAGCTGAATGGAGCAAAGTACAGTGATATCCTCAATGAAAACCTGTTCCATGGCGCTAGGGACCTCAGTTGGCTGAAGGTTCACTTTCCAACATGACAATGATCCTAAGCACACAGCCAAGACAACACACAGTGGCTTAGGAACAACCCTGAGAATGTCCTAGAGTGGGTCAGCCAGATTTGAACCCTACTGAACATCTCCGGAGAGACCTGAAAATGGCTGTACACCAACAATCACCATTCAACCTGACCGTGCTTGACAGGAATTGCAAGGAAGAATGGCAGAACATTCCCTAATCCAGCTATGCAAAGCTTGTCGCATCATACCAAAAAAGACTTGAGGCTGTTATTGCTGCCAAAGGTGCTTCAACAAAGTATTGAGTGAAAGGTCTGAATACTTATGCCAATGTGATATTTCAGGTTTTTCTTTTTAATAAATTTACAGACATTTCTAAAATTCTGTTTTCACTTTGTCATTATGGGGTACTGAATGTAGATTAATGAGTAAAAAAATATTTTCAGCAACCGAAGAATCAGGTGGCAGTACAACGAAATTGACAAAAGTGAAGGAGGTTTGAATACTTTCTGAATGCACTGTATGGACAGACGCATATAATAGACAAAGGCATTTGGTTTTATATATTACCTTATCATACTGGCACACTACAACATTCTCAGTGTCAAATAATTCCTGTCCTTCTTCATCACTAACATCATCTTCACTATTGAGAGGTTCCTAGAAGAGATTAATTTCGTAAATGAATAGAATCAAGAACAATTGCTTCATAATATAAGCATAGCTTTTTAGATGTAATGTAAGCATTTTTCTAATTACAGGTAGTCCTTGACTTACTACCCCAATTGAGTCCAACATTTCTGTTGGTAAGTGAGACATTTGTTAAGTGAATTTTGTCCTATTTTATTCTTTCTTGTCACAGTTGTTAAGTGAATCCCATTTCCCCATTGATTTGTCGGAAGAGTGCAAAAGGTGATCACATAACCCCAGGACATTGCAAATGTCATAAATATGAATCAGTTGCCAAACGGCTAAATTTTGATCACGTGACCATGGGGATGCTACAATGTTTATAAGTGTGAAAAATGATCAGAACTCACTTTTTTCAGTGCTGCTATAATTTTGAATGGTCATTAAAAGAACTGTTATAGGTTGAGCACTACCTGTACAAAAATGTTGGTTCTTTGATTTTTCTTTTCAACTTTTTAACTCCTCCAATTAGAGACGATTGTAATTGTAAACCAAAATGTTATTCTTGGGACTTTTTTGGTTTCCCAGAAATCCACTTAATTCTACTCTTCACTGAATAATTCAATAGTAATAACTTGCCTTCTTAAATTCTAAATAACTGTTGCAAATCTGAAATATCCAATATTGCAGGTATTTCTCTAACCTGTAGGGGTAGCTTTCAATAACATAACAAGAAAATAATTGACTTATATAATTATGATTGATCCACAAAAGCTACTACTTATTCACTCAGCCAAAATGTACATATTAAAAATGCATCTGTAAGTATAACATTAAACAACTCAAAACAGATATTATCGAAATTTACCTCCTCAACCTGGCCATCTTCACCTCCATCCTTTTCTTTGTCTTCCTCTTCATCATCATCATAATCCTCCTCTTCCTCCTCCTCTTCTTCAGATGATGTATCACCTGCTCCATCCACTTGCAGCACTGAAAGTGCCTGTGAATGTGCTGGCTCATACTCCTCCTTCTCTGCTTCATCTTCAGATGATGTATCATCCACTCCATCTACTTGAAGCATTAAAGGTGCCTGTGGTTGTGCTGCTTGTTGCTGAGGTTGTTGCTGACCAGTTGCAGAAATCTGTGCTTGCGCTGATGTTGGTGCAGCCACTGTTGTAGGTATTACTTGGGCTTTGTTTCCGGTAAATAAAATCTGCTGAGGTTGAATAATCACTCCTGTCTGTTGTGAGATCCCTCCAGGAATTGGGGCCAAAACCTTTTTTTTAAAAAAAAAAAGAATATCATGAGTACATATTTGTACATATTTCAAACCCAGAAAAAATCATCACATTCTAAAACTTCTTCCTGTTTCAGATTGGCCACAGTTCAATCCAGGAATATTTTGGTTGTTCTAGTTGAGAAATTACTCTAGAAGGCTCCCAGAATGATTTAATGGTGTGATTAGGGTAAGGCTGCTCCATATCATTCCTTCCTAACTCACTGACTTCCAGCCAGGCCATTGTCCAAATGGCCACTCTTTAGACCAGGCCATTGTCCAAATTCTTTGCTTCCTTCCCTTTCCTGAACAGTTTCTAATATACTGGTCAGAACATCTGTTCCTTTTTGTGATGGTATCAGCAACCAGATCTGAAAATGGCACATCCTATTACTCTGCTTCTTCCCCCAAAGTTCTCCTTCCCTTCATATTAAGCATTAGCCCATCTGTACTCATCTTCCCAGGGCTCTCTCCTTTCCTTACTCAGCCTCAATTGCCACTGATGCCCCCAATCAAAATATTCCACTATCTCAACCAACCACCAATCTTCGCAGCAACTTCTGCCAGCAATTGCCATTTATGCCCTTGGTTTTCTCCTGCTCTGAACTCAACCTGTCCCAAAAGCCACTTCAACATGGAACAACATTTTACCCCTATTTGTTTCAGTCAGGTTGAAATCAGCTGTTCTGGGCAAGAAATAGCTTGTACATAGGATATTTTGTTTATCCCAAAATATTTTCAGAATTTGAATTATCTCAGAACTTGAATACAAAAGTATCATTTTCATGAGTTAGCTCAAATAATTACTTTTACATTCCAGAGTTTTGTAGAGTTAACTATTTCACTTGATAAATTGATATAAGGTAAAATTGTTATAAAATATTAGTTCTATTTCATGTAAAGGTGATAACTGAAAGGAACTTGGTTGTTTCTGGGTTCCCACTGTGCAGTCTGCTTCTTCTTTTTTTTGAAATGACACTTTTAATAATAAAAATAGGAAACTGGCATGCTGAGAAGTAAAGTGGTCTCTAGCGTATTTATTTCCAAAAACACCACTGGGTTCCACAGAGAACCTTTGGTGTTTCTTAACTGGCTAGGCATTTCCTGGCAGCTATTTAGTAATTGTACCCACAACATGCTCTCAAAATTCCAGATGTGACCTACTCAAAATAGAACTAGGTAAGCAGGAGGGAATCTATTTTTGTTCCAATATTGGCTTTGCTCTACTACTGCAGTTATGCAGCTTTTGCACATATACTTAGGAATATATTTCTCACACACTACAATCTAAAGACTATATAGTGGTACCTCAATATTCATTGTTAATTGGTTATGGGAGGCATGATGAGTACCAAAAATGTACTATCAAAATGTAACGAGTCATAAGGCAGCAGACATCGTTCCAGCTTGTATGTTAAATACTACACAAATGATGAGTACCAGGACAAACTTATCGTGTCAAAATGCGTTGAGTACCAAATTGGATGAGTTTTGATTCAGTTGAGTACCAAGACACCATTGTATTTAAATACAGTATGATAAAAAAACTAATTTATCCCACAGTGATCCATCAACTAATACAGCATCTATTTCCATTAACTTTCCACTTGTATGCCTATAGACCTCAATACAATTGATCTGTTCACTGTAATTCATAATGAATTCAACATTCATTACACTGACTTAATAGTAGTACAAGATCTGTATAAAACTGTAATTAAATAACAAATCTTGCTTGTTTCCTTCTTTATCACCTTCACCAGGTTGGCAGAAGATGAGGCATCAACAAGCCCAAGTTCAGACCTAAACTGTAGCAATAACTTCAAAGAGAAACTATTTCTCTGCTTTATTCTAACGTGACCTGCAAACACTTACGAAAGATGGACCAGAGGAACTATCAACACGACAATGCAAGTTGTTAGCAAATACAGCAATCTGAATTTACTCAAAGTAGCACTGTACCCATTTCTATGGTATTAATAATGGTTACTCACACTCCTGTTACCAATGGCATGCAACTACTTTTGATAATTTTCTAGAAATTTCAGTAAATAGGCCAAATGCAGTGGCAAGCATTGTAATACAGGGATCCCAAACTCCCAGGGTGGGACTGGTACCAGCCCATGACATGTTAGAAATCGGGATGGGCAAGCAAAGCTTCATCTGCGCATGCACGGGATCTAGGTTGCACATGAAACCATCCCGCCCCACCCTTGACGATCTGTGGAAAAATTGTCTTCTACGAAACCGGTTCCCGATACCAGACAGGTTGGGGACCACTGGGAACAGCTATTAACTAATGGTACTATGGAAACTCTTTTGATTACTAGTTTCTGAACAGTTAAAATACTGTGGTAACCTTTTAAAGTCCTACATCATCGAGGGCCTGGTAATTTGCAACCAAGCTCCACCAAGGAGAATCTGCCCACTGAATGTGTATTGGAAGAACATGTATGTTGAAAGTCTTCATCTCACATGGTGAGATGGGACTGAAATAGATACATTGTCTACTGGAACTCCTTTTCTACGAATAGTTTACCACCAAAAACAAGCTCCTCACCCTCATTCTCGATTGTCAGGACACTGTTTAAATACTTCATATACTAATATTTAGTGACTGAGTCATGACTAGAAATGTACTGCAAAGGAGTGTTAGTATAGTTTACCTATTATTTGCTAAGTTCCATGTATTTTTTTTTTGCCTAACCGGAACTGCATGCTTACAGCAGTATAAAAGGATTTCTAATGATCAATGGTGTTTTATCTTTTAACTTCATTGAAATAAAATAAATTTACCATCCTCTTCAAAATAGATATTCATTATATTCAAAACTCTTTCTTGTACCATAACATTTTATACTCTCCCTTTTTTGCTCTTAAATATCTTTATTCTCATATCCAGCATTATTTGTATCATCTGAAAGTAGAAGCTTGTTTAGGCACTTAGGTACAAACAAATACAACCAGATAATGTGAAAATAGGAAAAGGGATGGGGAGGGAGGGGAAAGCAGATCCAATATTATAGCCTGTAAACTAATTCAGTATTCCCTACATTGCAAGTAAGCAATTTTTAAAATCCAGATGGATTATGACATTTAATACAAAAGAAGTTTGTATTAAAGAAGAAATGTCTATTTAACAGCAATCTTACTTGTTGAATAACAGGGGACTGAACTCCACCAGGTTGCATTTGTGGTATAACCTGCTGCTGTAGAACTACTTGCTGCTGAGGCTGAATAAAGTATTGAGTACCGGTGGCAGTTCTAACCACCTGTAAGAGTTGGCCTGTAATAAAAAGGAACCTAGTTCAATATTTCACTTATTGACTTAGGTAAAGCAAAATGAATGCATACTGGGTATCTACAGGAGCCAAAACCAAAGGCTTCATATAATAAAAAATAATCATGAGTTTTAAACAGGGTCAAATAAAAAACAAGTCAGTATATGCTTCATCTATAGAGGAAGATATTCCAGAGACAGGGCAGTACAACAGAGAAATCTTATTTCTAGCTGATATATCAATAGCACAACCAAGAGGGCACTGAATGTAGAGGTTTACGATCTATATTCAAAGTTATGGCAGTTGTATAGCCTCCACAGTCACAAGAACAAAATTTGTGGGCTTGGTAATCTGCCAGTTCTTACTACCGACTGCAAGGACATTGCAGCTGCTCCTAAATGCCTATGTTTCCTCTCCATCCTGCTTCATTGTGTCCATGGACCTAACTTTCACCTGGCTGGATCCTTACAGGACTTGGGCCTGTTTCCTGACACACTGGATCCCACAACCTTGGCCACCCTCCCTTCATGACTCACTTCATTTTTTCTGAAGATCTAAGGCTCTAATGGCTCAGAAAATGATAAAACATGGTTTTTAAACTCTCTACCCTGCCTCTCAGTATACCCATCTTTTTTCTTTTCCACCTACTGGAAAAGATTGATAATTTTCCACATTTAAATTTCTACTTACATAGTATTAGAAATCCTTCTCTGAAAAAGGAATGGATTTAAATGGTTAATGGCACTTTCTTTGTATCCATGGGGAGGGGGGGAGGAGAGTTCCAAATGCGGTTGAACCTTATCTAGTCTGGCCCAGGTGCAAACTGCCAATCTGAGAAGATTCCCGTGTTATAGGCATAACCTAATAGTTAACTGAATTTTTGACACAAGGATCTGATTGTTTAGAAGGCCAGGAAATGATCACAGATATCAGGCACATTTATTTGGACATTTTCTCAGACATCCTGTTCCCAACTTTTTAAAAAAAACCTCTGTCCATTGTTTAGCTGCATGTACCCCAAATCTGCATAGGTTATTAAAAAAAATGTATTCTTTCAAAAGCCATTGGGATTTACTCCCAGGAAGATGACATTATATTTTCTGAGCTGGTTAGGTATTTTTGTGAGATCTTATGATTTTCTCCCGCTTTCATACTCTTTAAATTTTGAATTTCTCATCCTTCCTCATCTTTATTATCTCCTATCTAAATCACTATTACCAGGCTAAATTATATTTAATAGTACTTATTTTTATAGGAGTATCCTATAAATAAACAATTTCACCTCTTGAGTTCCTGAGAATAGTGCATAGTTTTCTAGGCAAGTTTTTAGAAACTGAGCTTTAAGAATTTTTTCTTGCATTTCAGATTTTATTGATTTATTTATATTTTACTTTAATAGTATTATTAAAGTATGGAAAAATGTAAACTGACTTCCAAAACAATGTGGTATGGTGGTGAAGATGTTGGATTACGAATGGAAAACCCAGATTATAGTCCTCCTTTAGGCATAAAAGCAAACTGGGTGACTTTGGCCAAATTGTTCTTTCTCCATAATAGGTTGAGAAGTTGAAAAAAATCTAACAAGTGCACTAGACCAGCATGGCAGATTACAATCCATAACTTTCAATACAATCTTTATCTTGGAGTAGATTAATTTAGGTTTGGATAATTCTATCTGTAAATATCTCTATCAACCAAGATCAGTTTACATCAGTTACCTCATACCTTTTTATGCTTCCCTTTCCATATACTAATATTGATTTTTTTAAATTGTATTTTTGAAATAGGATTTGTTGCAAGCACGCTGAGATTTTAATGAGAAGCACCATATAAATATTTGGACTGAAAAATTAGATAATACCTGAACTTGTGAGTAACTGCTGAACAGGAGTAACTCCACCAGGCAAAGCCAAAGTGGCTGCTGTAGCAGCAGCACTCTGAAAGATAAATATAGTACAAAACATTACTTAAATTAGGAAATCAGACATGAGATATACAATAGCAAGACAGAGATTTATAATTATATGCAAAATGCTTTTTTACTCTTTTAGTCAAACTAAGTCACAGTCAACATCATACATATTTTCATACTCTTATTTTTCATTTAAAAAGTAATTTTCTATTTTTAATTTTAGTGAAACAAATTGGCTTGTCAGAAGTAGAACATCACAAATCTTTGTACATTCTTATACGTATTTGTAAAAGAATGTGGATTTTAGATAACAAGTGAAATTGAATATTTATGTTCTCTTCAAACTTAGGTATCAAACTGAAGTTTATTCACTTTGTTGATAGATTTAAATCCAAATAAGATGGAACAGTATTTAATAACGCAGTACAAGTTAAGTTGCCTATGCGTGCTGTTGTCAGCTATGCAAAATACAGCAACTCGCCCCCCACCCCCGCCATCTCTAATTGTTGATTTGACCCAGATTTGGTCATGCTTAAAGAACAGCTTACAGCAGCCCATGAAATTTTAATTATGATTACATGCTCCTATAATTTCATTTACTTTAAGCATAATTTAAATGATAGGCAAACAAAATGAGATGTAAAAATGTAAAAACCAGAGCTCCCTATTAGTATACTTCATTTATATAATTTTTTAAATATTAAAGCTAAGAACCTCTAAAGCTTAAATGCAATGTCCTATCTTAAGCAGCATTTGTGTGTACCATATGAATGCAAAGATGAACTTATTTTTAATGTTTGCCTGTCATTTTCTGAAAAATTATACTGCTTGTAAAACCAAAACTAATTCTAGCTACATACAGATGTGCAAAGCTGCCAACAGTTATCACCAATAGGACAAACCTAGTACAAAGTGCTTAAGAAATAGAGAAAACATACTAATAGATTAAAACCTAGGCTTCTTCTCAAATTTTGTGACCACTCTTATTTTTTTAAGAAAACATATTTTCCTTTGTATTGGGTCAATGAAGCATCTTTAAATATTTTAAGGCATTTTTCCAGTTAACAGTAAAATAAGATCCTTTTAGTATTAAGGTCAATTACCGTATTTTTCAGAGTATAAGACACACCTTTTTACCCCAAAAGAGGGTGAAAATCAGGGTGCATCTTATACTTCAAATGTAGCCCTGGGAGCCTTGTTTTTTTAAAGCATTTTTTACAGCCTATTTGGTACAATAGGCTGTAAAAATGCTTTTAAAAGTAAAAAAAGTCTGACAATCAGGCAACTCAGTTATTGCTCAAACTCAAGTTTGAGGTCCCT